>PVIR01026220.1:0-24124 GCA_004026965.1 Petromus typicus | reverse complement strand
CAGTTAGCTGGGTGTGGTGGCGCAGGCTTGTAGCTGAGAGGCTGAGGCAGGAGGGTCACTGCAGTCCGAGGCTGGTGGACTACATAGTGATGTAGATATATATATGTGATAGATAGATACATACATAGATATGTATATATGGCACGTGTTTAAATTTTAAACATTTATCACAGTAAATGACACAGCTGTAAATCTCCCTCACTTCGCACACTTATCCCATCATTCTCGCCACTTTCTGAAATGCTTTTTTTTTTTCAGTACTGAGGATCAAACTCACCACCTTGCACTTGCAAGGCAGGTGGCAGCAGCACTCAGCTACATCCCCAGTCCTGTAAGTTCTCTTTTGTGAGGATCTGTATGAAGTGTGATTAAAAAAACACAGTGCTGTTGCCAAGTGCCATCCAACAGAAAGGCGAGCTCATAAAAAAAAAAAAAAAAAAAAAGACACAGGGCCAGGGATTTAGCTCAGAGGCACCGCACCTGCCAGGCCAGCACGAAGCCCTGAGTCCAATCTCCAGGACCACAGGGAAAAAGAGAGAAAGAAAAAAAGATGCCGCGTCCTCATTTCCATTCCACTGGTTCTGGCACCTTGTGACTGCTGCTTCTTCCTCAAAGTCAAAATGCCCGGGGAGCCGGGGATATAGCTCAGTGGTTCCGGCGCCTGTCTTGCAAGCGCAAGGACCCGGGTTCGATCCCCGGTAACCACATACCTATACTGGGAGTGGAGACCCACGCCCAGCAGCAATCAGTACCACATACCACAGTGCTCGGTGTGGTGGCTCACGCCTGTCATCCCAGCACTCGGGAGGCAGAGGCAGGAGGATTGCTGTGATGTGAGTTGGAGGCTGAGCTGAGGGCCAGCCTGAACCACAAAGCGAGACCCTGTCTCAAAAAACCTTAAAAAAAAAAAAATGCCCGGGAAAGGGAAACATTTTGAATTAATTCAGGACATGAGGCGGCCACGCCAGCACAAGACAGCCGGAAAGCAGGCTTCCAGAGCTGCTGCGGGAAGTGGCCAGAGCCAGCACCTGTGATGACAGCAGCTGGGAGGCTGAGGCAGGAGGACTGCCATAAGTCTGAGGCCAGCCTGAGCTACCCAGTGAGTTGAAGGACAGCCTTGAACAAGACCTTGTGTCAAAAAAACAAAACAAAACAAACTTGGCACGCATGAGGGGATAAGGCTGTTCGAAGAAATGGGGAGCCTTTGAAGGGAGAGTCACATCAATGTGGCTTCTGCCGCAGTATTTTTGTAAGTGTAAGCACTCGATGTACTTTTCCTGACCGACACCAGGACTGAATATGAGCCCCTGCGTGACTTCGGCACACGGTCAGCCCTAGGGTGTCAGCCTTGTCCTTCTCCTTCCCCTCCGTTACTTCCCTCCCCCGGCATCTCCCAGAGACCTGCTTTGCCCCTGAGCCCGTTTCCCTCTCTGTGACGTGAGGCTGTGGCTGAAGTGACATGAGACTGAGCCTCGTGTCCCTCCTCTTTTCTCCTTTCCCTCATTCCCTGTGAGCAGGTGTCCAGTCCGGAGGGGCTGCAGGGACCCCACCTTCTATCTCCCCGAGACACGAGGTACCCGAAATAGGCTGGGAGGCGGGTCTGCGCCTGGCACATGCCAAGACCCCGGCCTCTCGTGGCAGGGAGGTCTGGGGGGCGGGGAGGAGCGCAGGGAGCTGTGCCGAGGGGCCTGAGCGTCAGTCGGTTAGAGCAACCCCATCTAGTGCGGACCACGGCAAAGAAGCCTCCACAGCCCCACGAGGGTCACCATTCAGCTCAACCAACGCAGCTGCCCTACAATGCCTGGCACGGGAAGGGACCCCATCCCCCCACAAACTGCCGTGAGCAGCACCAGGGTCAGAGCCAGGGGGCGTCTCACAGCGGTGAGCTAGGTTCCCAGGGCAGCGTCCCCGCCAGGAAGGTCCCCGTCAGGACATCAAGTCCAGGCAGCGCTTGCCAGGCCCCGCCCGCCCCAGCCCCCGACTGTACCTTCTGTGGTGACACTGTCAGCCATGACGGAGGTGGTGGTGGTGACCGCGACGTCCCCGGTCCAGGGGCTCCTGGAGCTGTTGAGGGAGCCGGAGTGCAGGTCCTCATCCTGGAAGTCCTCACAGGTCCTGCCCTCAGCCTGCAAGAGACCCTGGAGCTGCCGCCAGGTGCGGCGGGGCCTCGAGGGGGTCCCTGCCTCCCACTAAGTGCCATCGGCTCAGGAGGCCCCAGACCCTGGAGTTCGAAGCCAGCCTGGGCAACGCAGAGTGACTCCGACTCAGAAAGTAACTAAACCATGTCCAGTAAGGGTCTCATCCTGGGTAGCCTGTCAGCCCTTCAGTCCTGCCTCAAGGGAGGACTGACAGATCGGACACCAGAGGAGGGCTACAGGGAGGGCTGCCACTCTGCCCAAGCCGCTCACCTCCCGGGCGCAGCCGTAGGTCAGCCATTCCTGACGGTAACGATCAAAGCCACTGGAACACCTTCAGGGACAGAGGTCAGAGATGAGGGGGTCAGCAGAGACGCCCCGCTTTTGCAGCCCCCAACCCGGTAGCTGCAGGCAGGGTGTTTGCCCCCCGCCCCCGGCCACCAGGCAGCTGTGGCCCTTACAGCCGGAGCCTCCTGGCCCAGCTCCCTGGGAACAAGGCCACATCTGCCCAGGGCTGTGCGGTAGACTCCAGCACCTCACTGTCCCTTTGACCCTGTGCTTCCAGGACACGGCTGAGCACACAGGAAAGCCGTGGCGTGGCCTCCTCCGGGAAACACGCTGCACACACGGGCTCCCCACGAGGCTGAGACACCTCCACGGGAAGCGAGTGGGGGGGCTCCCTGAATGATCTTTAAAAGGCAGCGGAGGGTCCTTTCCCCAGGGAAAGGGTGGAGGCAGAGGATGACCTGCCCCCCCATTTCCGCTCTTCTCCGTAGCACCAGGGAAGCCCCAGCCCTGCTCAGCTCAGGGACATCTGTGTGGAAAGAACACCACCAACACCAGAGCTCCCGGGCCGGGAAGTGACTCTTGCGCCAGCAGCCGCCCACTATCTGCCCCAGACCAGTGAGGCCGAGGCTGATGGCTCCCAGGGCTGAGTCCTCTGCTCAGCAAAGGCCTCGGTGGCTCCAAGCTGCCTGTCTATAGCAGGACAGCCAGATACGGCCTCTCTGTCCCCTGTGCCCCAACTTGGGGGCTGAAGGAGGCTGGTGACCCTGAGGACTCGTTTACTTTTTAGACCAAACTGACTTCTCGGGAGCTCAGCCTACAGGACAGATCCAAGACCTCACACTTGCCAGGCAGGCACAATGCCACTGAGCCCCAGCCCCAGCCCGGGCTTCACGTCTAAACCCTGAACAATCTGCCAGACTCAGTGACTAGCAGGACAAAGCGCTGTCCACTGGGCCCCCCGGGACGCCCCATCCTACCCAACCCCAAGCAGCACTTGCGCCATCCTGTGGGGCCCTCACAGCGACGCTGAAGGTGAAGACGGCGACCATCACAGCTGATCCAGGCGCTGAGGGGCCGTGGTGGGGTACAAGGAAGGCACCAGCTGGGGAGTGGGTCTCCACCAGATCTGGTCCAGAGGAGGGGGGAGTCCCGGGAGGTTCCAGGGGGCACACAGGACCGGAGGGGGAGAGGAGACCCACAGGTGCCCCATGGCACCCTCCTTGCCCATGGCTTTTCAGGGACCTGGGTCAGCCTGGGCCCCAGAAAGGAAGCTTCTGGCTGTCAGCCTCACACCCTCCTACGGCATCGCCTGCCACCACAAGTTCCCCCTTTCCTGCCTCTTGATGTCAGTACCCCGTGACACAGCCATGGTCCCGAGGCCGGAAGAGCCATGAAGAGTTCTGCTTCCATCTGACTCATTTTGCAGAATCCAAGGCTCAGCTCACGCTGGACGCTGGGTCTGGCGGGGGCAGCCAGCCCCAAGTTCCCAGGGCCCCCCCACGTGAGGGTGCAGGGTCCCTGGGGTCCCAGACTGAGGGGCAGGATGTGGGTGGGACGGCTCAGTGGCCTGAGGGCTCGGTCTGCAGGCGGCTCTGAATGCTAGGGCTTCCCGCTCCGCTCCCTGAAGAGCCCTCGCCCCAAGACTCCCTGTCCTCACCCCAAGGGCCCTCGCCCCAAGATTCGCTGTCCCCTCCAGTCAGTTATTTGTCTTGGATGGTAGGTAAAGTGAGCCAGTCTGGAGGGATGGGTTCCCAGGGTCCTTAGGAAGTCGACCCCCAATCTGGCCCCCTCCAAGGAAACTATTTCCAAAACCAAGGACAGGCGTCCTCCTCCCAGCAGCCCCATCTCCCCGGAGGCCTCAGCATCTGGCCTCGGGGGCTCACAGCTGTCTCACTGCTGTGATTCTCGAGGTTGTTGGCAAAGGAGGCTCCAGGCTGAAGTGCAGGTGCCCCTGGGTTTCCAGTGCAGTGGAGGGAGGCATCTGCCTGTTTGTCGGGCTGGGGTTGTGGGACGCGCGTGGCCTGGCCCTCCAGGGCTCCACTCGGGGCTCTGTGTGGCGCTGGCACGAACCTCTGCAGGACGTGGCACCAGGTGCAGTTGAAGGTCAGGTCAGAGGAGACACAGGTGTTGCAGTCCCGGTGCTGTAGGCAGGCTGGGAGCGGGGAAAGGAAGTGGAGACAGGCTCCCCGGAAGGCCGGCCGGGGCCCTCGTGGCTGCAAGTGCCGCCCCCACTCAAGTCCGGCCCTAACTCTTTCTTCCTGTCCCTCTGTCCACCTAGCCTCAGGCCCCGAGCCAGTGTTCGTGTCCCAGGGTCCCACCTGATCCCCAGGTCCCTGCCTTTCTGGGTCCCCTGGGGAGAGAGATGCTGGACAGATCATCCAAGAAAACCAACAGCAGAATCAGAAGTGTCTCAGCTCCTGACATTTTACAAAGGGGAGCCCCGGGGAGCCTAAGCACAGACTGGCCCCACCTAACCAGGAGGTCACCAGGGGGCAGATGGCTGCAGTGATAAAAATGAGCCCCTGGGTGCAGTCCAGCTTGACCCTGGTGGTGTGGCAGTCCCAGGCCATCATGGGGTAAAGGTACAAGACCGGGTGTTTACCCTGAGGCACGGTTACCCAGGAGAAACCTACGAAGCCCTCTGAACCTCCCTTGCTCTGGTCGGCTTACAGCTCACTGATTTGGAAATCACAGAGCCGGGCAGCACTGGGGCTCCCTGGCTTTGCGGTTACTTCCCAGACCTGAGCCCGCTTCTGCTGAAGATGCTGCCCTTAATTCGAGCCCGCAGAAACCTGGGTGGCGGCTGCTTGTGACAAGACGCGCAGGGTTGCTTCCTAATGTGCCTGTCCCCTTTGCTCTCGGATGCTAGATCAAACTTTATTGAGCTCTACACTTAGACAGTTGATTGTTTTAAAATGTTTAGCCCAGAGCTCGGTGTGGTGATCAAACACACCTGTCATCCCGCACTTGGGAGGCTGAGGCAGGAGGATCGCCAGCCTGGGCTACATAGTGAGCTCAAGGCCAGTTCTTAACTCTGGGAAGGAGGAGGTGACGTAGGGCTCAGCTTACCCAGGAAGGTGAGATGTGCCCCGCCCCACCCGGCCCAAGCCCCACTCACTGGGCAGTGGCATAAACTCTACAGCAGACGCGCTGGCGATCCTGTTGGTGTCCAGCTCCACGCGGTGGTACTCAAAGATAGTCCTGCGCCGGGACTCTGCAAGACAGGGTCCCATCCAGAGCTCTGAGGCCTGACCTGGTGGGTACTCGGAGGGAGGGAGGGGCTGGGGGCCTTGGGGAGTCCCCAGGAAGCCAGGGCTGAGTTGGGAAAGAGCCAGGCTACAAGCAGCTACTCTGCTCAGCCTCCTCCCACAGCACACACTGCAAGACCCTAAAGGCTCCTCAGAGCAACTCGTGAGGACTGAGCAGGTCCTGGAGCCTCAGGTTCTTGCTGATTTTTTGAGACAAGGTCTTGCTATGTAGCCCCCGCTGTCCTTGAACTCGTAACGATCCTCCTGCCTCAGCCTCCGGAGTGCTGGGATTCCAGGTGTGCACCACCAGCACAACTCTGGAGGAAACTTCGCAGTGGCAGTGAGTTCGGCAGGGTCACTCGCACACAGAGGGCCTCCCGAGCTACGGCTGTGGGCCCACCTGCTCCTCCGGTACAGAATGCGGGCGCCCCCGCAGGGCACACGTCATCACCTGCCCCCCTCTTCACCCCCGACCTCATTCTGGCCCAAAGCCTGCCTCCTCAGCAGCCCAGCCGCAGACTGAGTCCCCGAGGACTCAAGACCCAGGGCTACCATCCCGGGCAGTGCAGAGGGCACCGTGGCAGAGCTGAGGTCCGAGGTCCCCAGAGCAGACTCTGTGGCCCTGAGTCAGAGATTTCAGCACCGTCCAACCCTGTCCCCGGAGAGCCCGTCGTCACCCTGTCACCCATGGGCCTGGCACTGCCCTGGGCCGAGGAGACGGGCGAGAAGTGAGGGAGACCGACTGGGCCGTGACGGGGGCACACGGCGAGTGGGAGTCGGGGTCACTGCCACCCGCCGGATGGACAGGGCCACGCTCAGGGAGCCGCACTCGGAGACCCCCACTTAGGGTGCTGTCCTGAGAGCTGGAAAACTTGCAGCCTGCAAACCCTTCCTCCGAAGCCCCAGCCCCTTGACAAGTGGCAGTGCTGGTGACAAGACTGGGGCATTCTCCACCTCTCAGCCCCTCCAGTGCCACCTGGCGGATGTTGGTGAGCAGCAAGCGGGAGGAAGGACAGTGCCCTCTCCTCCTCACCTGCCAGCTCCCTCCTGTCCCACGGCGAGTGGACAGGCCCTGACCCTGCACCACTGGACATCACCATCGCCTTCTTCACTCTGCCAGGCTCTGTGCCAACATCTCTGTGCCCCGTGTGCCAGTGCTGCCCTCTCCCTCTGCTGGCCCCACGTCCAGGCTGCTGCTTGTCCTTCTGGGTCACCCTGGCTTCCCTTGCTGCTCGCTTTTGCCCCCAGCAGGGCAGGACAACAAGAGACATGGACAGCAGTGATCGAGGTGGACAAGATGGGGGCCCAGGGCCGACCCTTACGGTCCCCCACCTGTTGGGGAAGGCCGCGCCCCAACTGGTGGCCAGGGGGCTTCTAAGGAGATCCAGGCCTGGTCTCCACTCTCCTCTTGCCCACCCGACGGACTGGGGACTCGCTGCCGTGAACAGATGGCCGAAGAGTGGAGGGTCCAGGTGGCCCTGGCAGGTATCCACTGGGGCACTGCCCGGCCATGGCCCTGGTCAGAGAGGAGATGCGACAAGAGCTGCAGGGAGGAAGGAGTCGAAGCTCTAAAAGGTCGCATGTCCCGCTGTCTCGGGAGCAGCAAGAGGAGGGGTCACCAAGTCCCAACATCAGAGGGACCACCCAGGGCCACGTCTGCATCATCTCACTCGCCCCTGTGACTTTCTGGTGTAGGAGACAAACGTCACCACCCCCAGTTTGCAAAGAAGGAGAGTGAGACCAAGGAGGGGCCATGTGGGGTTTGGGCTTTTGCTCCTTTGCAGAGTCTAGACTTAGAGCCCAGGGCTCAGTACGGGCAGCTCTGGGAAGTCCGCAAAGGGTTCAGTGCTGCTGGCGCAGGTGGGGAGGGGGCAGCTGAGGCCGGTGTCAGCCTGATCCCAAGCTGAGTCCCTGTGCAGTTGGGGCACACTCTGTGCCCCGCAGTGGTCCCTGGTGCCCACAGCATCCTCAGAGAGCCACAGGGGATGTTCCCACTCCATCTCGAAAAGCGGATCATGGAGCCAGCACAGACCCGCTGTGTGTTTATCTTCTTCCTGAATAACCCCGGCCAGAATGGCAGCAAGCCACAGAGTGAGGTGAGAACTTGGGGCGTCCTGGGGGACCAGGGCCTGAGAGTACACGGCCCCCGTCAAGGGTGGAGAGAGCGAGGTCACAGAGCCCTATACATGCGTGTGCAAGCCCACAGGCGCACGAACACACAGGTACCCAACCCCTACACACACACATGCACACGAACACACAGGTACCCAACCCCTACACACACACACACACACACACACACACACACACACACACACACACACACGGGCATACACACACACACATCTCTGTTGGTGGCAGTACTGCAATGGCACGCAAGGTTTTTGCAATGAAAGCCTAATCTGATTTGAGATGAGCTCGCACTAAGTGGATATGTTGCTCAAGCTAAGCTTGGATTTGGGACCCTCTGGCTCCAACCTCCCAGAGTGCACCATCATGTCACATTCACAGATTTTTTTGTTTTTAAACAAGAAAGACCTCTTGCCAAGCTTGAGTCTAAGGAGACTAAGGTGAGGAAGGGGGGGTTTTGTAATTCAGGTACCCAGCGGGCACCGAGCCCACGGCGATGCCTGCTGCTGTGAGAAGGCAGCCTGGGCCGATGGAAAGTTCTGGGGTAGCTTTCAGGGTGCACCTCACCCACTGTCCCCAGGAGCCATGTGCCCTGGAAAGCCCCCGCTGGCAGCACCAATGCACAAAGGGAAAAAGACAGACTAGCTGCCCCTTCTGTGCCCCGGACGGGCCGAGGCCAGGAACCTGAGGTCTAATGTTAGCCTTCAGGGCTCAGGCCCCTCTGCCCAGCTCCACAAGCCCCATGTGTACTGGTGTGTCCGTGTGCCACCTGTCACAACGACCACTTGTCCCAGCCTGAGAGTCCGAGGTCACCAAGACAGAGTCCTGAGGTCTCTGCTCTGCCTGCTCTGGCTCCAGGCCTTGGATTTAACAAGGGCTTCAGCAAATGGCAATAAAGCTGTGATCCCAGTACTCTGGAGTCTCAGGCAGGAGGATCGTTGGGAATTCAAGGCCAGCCTTGAGACTGAGCCTCAGAAAACCAAAACAAGAAATGACAACGTGGGAGCGCATGAATGATGAGAGAAAGAAGGGGGGAACTCTTCCACCCAGCTGCAGCCCCGAGGGCGCAACCCCTCCTCCCTGCTGGCCTCAGTGGGGCCTTTCTCAGAGGGCTGACCCCGGGCAGACACAGAAAGCCACGCTCCCCAAGTTCTGGAGTCGGTGTGTGACCCAGCCACAGCTGCCGCAAAGAGGCCAGATGTCCCTCAAACAAGGCGGGGTGTGTGTGTGTGTGTGTGCAAGGCGCATCCCTGCTCTGGAACCAGTGCAGCCCACACTGCGCCAGCTGGAACTTGTTGGAGTGCAGCTTCTGTAATGGTTTTATTTTTCATAAACACATCCTTAGTATCCTTGCCTGAGATCTTCGCCTTAGAATTCGTTCCGCACATCTGGGGCGAGCCCTGGACGATGGCGCCCGTCTGCCTGCCCAGCCCCATTTCTGGCCCGTGGCATCTTCTGTTTCCTCACCACCTCCATGTGGCCCAGACCTGACAGGTCCCCGGATCACCCTGCACTCAGCTCCCAGGCGCAGTGGGCACCAGAGGTCTGGAGAGGGCAGCTGTGGCTGGGTCACACGCTGACTCCAGAACTTGGGGACACACGTGTCGGACGGGGGTTGGGGTGCTGACTTCATGCTTTTATTCCTTTCCTTCTTTTATTCTTCACTTAATAAGCATGACTCGGGCCAGCAGGGCTGGCTCCTCCTTCCGCTCTCCCACCCTCACGCCTTCTCCCTTTTTATTTATTTATTGAGGTTTTCTTTGAGACAGAGTCTCCCTACGTAGCCCAGGCTAGACTTGAACTTCCAGCAACCCTCCTGCCTCAGCCTCCTGAGTGCTGGGGCTACCGGAGTGTGCCCACATCCCCTGCTAGTCCCTCTTCCTCTACAGCCAGCTCTGGGGCCACTGCCACCCTAGTAGCAGCCCAGGGCACACACACAGCCCTCTGACATACAGCTGGCCGGGGGTCAGCCCTAGAGAAGAAAATTTTGGAAAAAGTGGAGGGTTTGCATGTTAGGGCCACCTCAGGTCATCCAGGGCTGGCCATGGGCAAGCCAAATGGTGAGGCCTTGACAATCTCAGCCTCACTAACCGTCTCCGCTAGAGACTCCGTTTTCACATGGGTGTGCTCAGTTTGCTGCTATGCGGCCTGTGAAATGACTGCTCAGCTGCCCCTGACCACCGAAGGGTGTCAGGGCCACCTGGGAGCTCTCAAGCACCTCCAAAAGCTGTCTCGTTTGTCTCTCATTTTGCTTTGGGTTTTTGAGATAAGTCTGGCTATACAGCCGAGGCTGGCCTTGAGCTCACAGGGATCCGCCCGCCTCAGCCTCCTAAGTGCCCGGGTGACAGGCCTGTGCACCACTATGCCGGGCAGCATGGTTTTTAAGCTCTGCAGGGCCAGGGGTTCAGCTCAGGGTTCCAGCACTTGCCTCATAAGTGCAAGATCCCAGATTTGATCCCCAGTCCACATACAACAACGCCGGGAGTGCCGACTCACGCCCACCGGCAATCAGCACCACTTACCGCAGTGCTGGGCGTGGTGGCAGAGACAGCAGGATTGCTGAGTTCAAGGCTGAGCTCAGGACCAGCCTGAACTACAAAGCAAAACCCTGTCTCAAAAAACAAAACAAAACAAAAATCCCCAAACAAACAAACAATACAACTGAGGACAAGGTCGCTTCGGCAGAACCCTTATCCTGGAGATTTCTGCCGTTATTACTTTGGAGCCGCTGCCCAGCCCCAGCAGCTCCCCACAGTGCCCACCCTCCTCAGAGCCCCATTATTTCCAGTGGGCTAAGCGGCCTTGTGCCCGCTCCCAGAATCCCCCAGGAGCCCCCCACGCACACACACAACCACCCCGGAGCCTGGCTCTCTCTTTTCCCCCATCTGACAGCTTCATGTGACCCACATTTCTTGACCCAGGCATGCGTGCGCACACATGCAGACACACACACACACACACACACACACGTACACACAGACACACACACGCATGCACACACACTGAAGAGGCTACACCCACCACCTTCCTGAGTATGTCCACTCACTCAGAGCGGCCCAGATTACAGGCTGCCTCACCATGGGGGGCAAAGCTGTGCACCCGGAGCGTGGGACTGCAGTGTCCCCGGCAGATGGGAAGTGGCCCCCTGCTACCCTCGCCCTCCAGCAGCGCCCTCTCAGCAGGATCCAGGGGCTTTCTGCTAACCGCAGGATGTGGGAAAATCATTAAAACTCTGCCTGGAAGACTCTGGCTTCCCTCCTCCCGTCCTCCTGCTGTCTCGTCTGCTGGGTCAGGAGCCGAGTCCTGTGCTGAGCCACCCTGGGAGAGGGAGCAAGGCAAGAAGCCAAGTACCTTCTTTGGTAACCCGTATCCCACTCCCAGAAGCAGAGCTCTTCCTGCCCCTCAGCCATGCCAGCCTCAGAGACCCAGCGTGAGAAAGATGCTCCTGGGTCACACTGTGCTTCCTGAGCCAAAGAAACCGGGTGACACGGTCTCTGTTTCCATCCACTACACTTTGGAGCCATTTGTTACACAGCAGTAGCTAGCTAATACAATGTCTGGGGGTTTCTTTGTGAGGCTAGGGAAGGAATCCAGGCCTGCATGTGCCAGGAAGATGCTCTGCCACTGGCACCACCCCAGCCCTCTCCAACTACTTTCTCCCATGGGTTTTGGCTTTGGCAGAGACCCCAAGTTCTCACAGAACCCAGAGACAGCTGCATTTACAGAAGGTTGGCTGCAAGGAGAGGGCCTGGAGGTCAGAGGGCAGGAACAGGGGATGATTATGATCTTTTCTCTTCGGCAGCACCGGGGGTGGAGTCAAGGCTTTCACGGTGAGGTTTGTCCCTAGCCCTTTTCCATCTTTTATTTTGAGATAAGGTCTCAATAAGGCACTAAAGTTCCCCAGTAGGGCTCAAACCTATGATTCTCCTGTCTCAGCTTCTCAGAGTGCTGAGATCATAGGTGTGCTCCTCTACACACAGCAAGAAATCTAATCTTTTTTCTACATCATTTTATATCTTTGCAATTTTGGACCAGCTACATTATTCATGAAAAAATGTAATTTTTCCTGTAGTCCCAGCATCTTGGGAGTCTAAAACAGGAGGAGCTTGAACCTAAGAGTTCAAAGCATGTGTGTGATTGTATAAGTGAAGATAAAGAAAAGCATAAGTAAATAGTAGTGATTCTGGAAATAGCCACAGTGGTGAAGGAGGAAGTGGAGAGGAAGGAGGTCTGGGAAATGCTTTATCGCTAGCCAGAAGAGCCACCCAGCCACCCTTGAGGGCGTGGCAGGGGCTCTGCCCTGAAGCACATATGTTCCCGAGCTGCTGGAGGATGAGGCACAGAGTCACAGAAGCCGGTGTGGGGGCTGTCACAGGACCACAGCCCCCTGAGCCAGACACCGGCTGCACACATGCTACCTTCCTGGTCACAGTCTCTGTGGGAGACAGGGCCAGCCTGCTTGCACACTGCCAGCAGGAATCCTGGGGTGAGTGACTGTCCAGGGGCGGGGCCGATGGAGGTTTCGCACCCCAGCACCCAGCGCTACAGCCAGAGGCCGGGTCTGGCTAAGTCACCCAGACAGTGGAACTCACATCGGGACTCCTCCCCCAGCCCCCCAAGTGCTGGAGCTGCAGGCTGGGCTCTCCTGCACATTTCGGTCCAGGGCCAAGGCTGTCTCCCAGGAGGGCACCTCAAGGGCCCAGCCATCTTGCTCTTCAGTGCCCTCAACTGCTCCCAGCCCACGGTGCCCCAGAAGGTGCGCACCCATTGGGCATTTGGCGCTGTCCCCGGAGCCTGCAGGGTGCAGGACAGAGGCTGGTGGCTCCCGAGCTCAGCTTCCCAGCCTGGCATGGCCAGTGTGAAGTACAGAGTGTCCTCAACCCTCTGGGCACAGGCAAGAGGGAGAAGACACAGCAGAGCTCACACACAGCTCAGGGGAGGCCAGATTCACGTCCCTGGGTCAGGAGTCTACAAACAGTGGACTGTGCACCTGCAGCCTCAGAGAAGCCCAGGCGTGGCGGCAAAGGCCTGAAATCCCAGCAGTGTGGGAGGCTGAGGCAGGAGGATCAAAAGTTCAAGCCCAGGCTGAGCAACTTAGCGAGACCCTGTCTCAGAACGGAAAGACTTCTGGGCACAGACTAGAGGGCTGAGACAGGAGAGAAAGAGCTGCATCCTCTAAAATGTAGCAGGGCAGGGGGGCTGGAAAGGAAGTCCCTTCCTGTCTGCCCGTCTTACAGAGGAAGCAACTGCGGCAGCTCAGGGCAGTCTGAGGCCACGTCTGGGACTCACCTGGCACGTCGGGGGCGGGGTTGAGGATCATGAAGGCGTCGGATAGGCCAGCTTTCACCGGGTGCTGGGAGGGGCTGATCTCCGGGACGGGCATGGGGATCTGCGGCGGGCAGCGCGGGAAGGGGCTGGGGCTCGGACGCCCTGGGGCTCCTGAGCCCCGTCCTCGCGGTCCCCACACAGCCACCACCTTCGAGGCCCTGACATCCCAGGACCAGCCCTGCCCCTCCGCTCACCTCTTTGTAGCCGAACACAATGCGGCCATCGCGGTGCAGGGCCGCCTGGAAGGTGAAGGTGCCCCTGTCCTCGTGGCCCTGGAGGTAGATGCGGTCCCACTGCGCGATGAAGAGCGTCCCTGGGAGGAGCGGAGCCTGCTGGGCCGCGAGGCAGGCAGCGAGCGCGTCTCGCCTCTTCCTCAGCTCCGGCCCTGACGCACAGCCGCAGCTGTCTCGGACGCTAATTTCCGCTCAGGTTTGAAAGGTTTCCACCCTTGGGGGCTCGGTAGCTTGGTGGGGGGGCCAGGAAGGAGGGGACCTTCCCAGGCCACGCCCCGGATCTGCCCCTTCCCAAGGCCCCGCCCACCTCCTGACGGCTTGTTTAGCTATAACGACCCATCATTTGATCATTTTTTGTTTGTTTGCAATAAGGTCTATGTAGTGCAGGCTGGGCTTGAACTCAGAGATCCTCCTGCCTCAGCCTCACAGGTGCTGGGATTATAGACACACATCACCATGCGTGGCTTCCGTCACCTTTCAAAAGCACGCAGGTGAGGCCTGAGGCTGGGCGGGACTTCGGGACCCAGGAACAAGAGGCCTCTCCATCCGCGGGGATGACTCGGTGAGGGGACTACAAAGCTCCCCGGCCTTTCACCTTCCCCAGGCGCGTCCACATCACCCTTGGGCTCTGGGCAGCAGGCCTCGTCCCGAGATGTGGGGCAGCTGCTGCCGTGTGACCGGGCCAAGCCCGGCCCTCTCCACTTTGGGGGCGCTCCGAGCTCTGCCTACCGTTGTCAAAGTAGAGCACCGTGGAGTTGTCGGAGTGGCCGGGGTTGAAGTTGGCCATCAGGGGGGCCACGTACTGCGTGGCTGTGAGCATCCGGTGCAGCACGTCGCCCATGAAGAGGAAGCCTGTGGGGATTGCGGAGGGGCAGAGGAACAGAGGAGGAGCAGAGGAACCCACAACGGCCTCCACAGGGTTAGGACCGCCGAAGGTCCCGCCCGTGCCCTGTGGGCACCGACTACCAAATTCCTGGCCATCCTGAGCCCCTCCCAGCAAGGACTGGCCCACCAGCCTTACCTCCGGTTGCTATGGTGATCTGTCGCAGAGGATGCCCATAGAAAGGGAAATCGAAGGACAAGACCACCCTCTGTGGGGACAGGGGAGTCAGTGTGGACAGCGATGGGCCTGGACTGCAGGCCTGGGCCCTGGCCGGCACTCACCGCAGCCTGCCGGTGGGCGCTGGACAGGATCCTGTGCACCCGCACTTGGCTCCGGTTGGCCCCGGCCACGTCCACCCACAGTTCCCGGCCGCGGGGCTCGCTGGGGCTATAGACTCGGGACACGTAGTAGTTGTGGTTGTCCTCCTGTGGCGGCAGGATGGACAAGGAGTCAGGCCACCCCACCCTCTCAGACTTCCAGGTGCTAACATCACTGTGCCGGTCACTGCACCTGTGGCCCAGGGTGGGCTCCGCCCGGACCCTTTGGCCCCTGAGAACTCACTCCTGGTCCCCAAATCCGCCCCTGCTCTCCCTGGGCTGAGTCCCACGGGCACCAACCCAGCTGAGGTTGACGTGGGGCACGAGCAGAGACCAGTCAGACAGGGAGCTCCCACCCCTGGGAGCCTCCGTTACGGCAGAGGGCAAGCTGGGGCCCGGACAGTGACAGCCTAGAGGAGGTGGCAGCCCTGGGGGCTCCTTGGGGAGCTGCACCTCTGACGGAGGCAACGGGCCAGCCACAGAGTTCACAGAACCAGGTGGAGCCCAGGGAGCGGGGTGCCTGCCGCCCCCGCCTTGTCCCGTTTCCTCAAATCTCAGCTTCAACTTCTCCTTCTTAGTGACCTTCTGCCCCACCGGCCTCCCCTCCTGTGTCTGGGAGTCCTCCCGGGTGACATCCGTTGGCTTGATGAACGAATGGCTTTGTCACAAAGTCACCGGAGGAAGCCATCCTGAGGCCATTGTCTCCGGGTTGAGGACGCTGTTTCTGTCCCTGCCACAGCACCACCCCACCCCCACTCAAAAACAGTTGGCAGCCGGCCTGGTCCCTAGCTTCAGCTCCCGGTCACACAGAAAGCGAGCTGTCCTGGTGCCTGGTCTGGCCGCCACCCCACCTGCTCCTCTGTCCCTGTGATCTGTGCCCCAGGCCTCCTGAGCCTCCGTCTGCGGGAGCTGCTTCCTCCTTATTACAGTCTGAGCAAAGAGTCCTGCTGAGTCCCGTCCAGACTGTCCTTCTGTCCACCACTGCCGCCACAGGCTCTGTTGCCAGAGGGTCTTGTTCCCAGAGAGCAGGCCGGCAGCGGGGACCCTGACTTCGGCTGGCAGCCGAGACCCGAACAGGCTGGGGCAGGCCTGGCTGCGGTCAGCGCTTCCCGGCCTCCAGGTGCCCGGACAGAAGCCAAGCTGTGCGGTTCTGCGGCCCAAGCAGACACAGATGACGCGGATGGCAGAGACACTGGCTGTGTGGCTTCCAGTCCTGCTGCCCACATGCTTTGTGTCACGCGGGGACAAATGGCTGTGCCACTCCACGGAGGAGCTGCCCCGGGCCGTCTTCTCGGCAGTCTGCCTTGCAGGCTGGCACAGGTGAACCCTAGTCCACTGGCCTGTCTCCTAATGCCACCCAGATCCGGGACTGGGCTTCCAGTCTGATGAAGCCCCCTGCCAAGTCTCAGGGAGGCCTTGGAGCCCAAAGATGCCAGGCAAGCACGGCCAGGGTGCCAAGTGCAGCAGCCACCAGGAGCAGCCCTGCCGTCGGGCAGGCAGTCGGGGCCGGGTCCCACGCAGGTCCCGACCGGGGTGACTCTGAGCAGCCAGGACAGCAGAGCTGCAGCTGGAGCTGCCCAGACCGTGCCTCAGGACAGCAGCTGGGACAGGGCGGGACCAGACAGGGCTCCGTGCTGGACACGGCCAAGGGCGGTCAGCACGGCCACAGCCTTGCGCTGGGTCCTTCATGGGCCTCACCACCGGGGAGGACTAACACCGTTCCACTTTCCAAGTGGGGACACCGAGGCCCTCAGTCAGCCGTCTGGAGCCAGGCCAGTGTGACCGGGCCTGTTTGATTGGTGTGGGCCACAGGGGTCACACATCCCGGGCGTGTCCTGGTGCTCACGGCATGGCAGCTGGGGTCTGTGTCTGGGCCCCGGCTCCCTCCTCAGCTCTGCTGCCTGCTCTGCGCTCCGGCCGCCGTGAAGCCAGTGCTTTTCTCCACCCGGCCCGTCCGCCGTGCTGTTCCTGTGTTGGAGCCGCTAACCATGGACTGAATCTCTGAGGTCATGAGCCACATTCAACCGCTCCCCTCAGAGCTGTGGGTGCAGATCACTGCGTCCCAGCGATAGGAAATGGCTGGTCCAGCACCCCACAAAGACGCCGAGCTCTGCGCTGCTCCTTCTCCATGCTCAGCAGGCTGAGCGGCTCGGGGACCCCTACACTTCCCAGGAGCACAATTCAACAAACGCGGCTCCATGACTAAGTGGTCGGGCAATGGCATCAGCGATTCCCAACTTCAAAACCACCTGTCGTCCCAGCAGTCAGAAGGCTGAGGGAGGAGGATCGAAAGTTCGAGCCCAGCCTGGGCAAGTTAGTGATTAAGTAAAACCCTGTTTCCAAATTTGAAAAAGGGCCGGGGATGTAGCACTGTAAGAAGTGTAGGGTTCATCACTCGGTGCCACCACAGGAAAGGTGCCCCAGGGCGAGTAACACGAGCATCAGCAGAGCTGGTGAGGCACATGCTCCCAGGCCAGCGCTGGGCCTCTGGAGCGGAGCCCACGCCTCCCAGCGTGAAGAGCTCGAGCTGAGAGCCCAGCCGCGGCGGCAGGTCACTCACGTGATCCCAGAGGAGACGGCAGTTAAGACCTGAGACCCGGAAGGCAGAAAGACCCGGATTCCTTGCCAGGCTCCGCCACTCACTAGCTGTGTGACCTTGGGCGGGCGCCTTCCCGCTCTGTTCCGAACGGAGGGGGCGCAGCGGTTGACAGGCAGCAGTGATAAGGGGCTCACAGGGCGGGACGGAGTGGTTTCAAAGCCGCCCCCCACCCCGCACACACACACCCTCGAGGCCTGCTTTCCTGCCTGGTGGTGACACAGTGTGAAGCTCTCACAGAGGTGGCTGCTGCATCTTCAAAGTCCAGCTCCAGAACTGGGAGCTAAAGAAACCTCTACTCTCTTAATCACTCAGCTTTTGTTATTCAGTTAGAGCAACAGAAACTAGGGGTCCTGCTGCCCTTGGGCACGCTCAGCCTCGGGCTGAAAGAGACTCAGGCAGGAACCCTTCCCTTGCTTACAACCACTAGGGAGGCAATGTGGGGATTTCTCAAAAGTAGAAAGCTAGAGGTTCCATTTGAACCAGCTAATAATCTCTTCCCAGGCATCTTCCTGAGAGGCGAAGTCATCACACCACAGAGAAATCTGCAGACTCAATACAGGCAGCACGAGTCCTAAGAGCTAGACCTCGCAAACAGCCGGTCATCAAAGGAACGACAAAGAAAGCCTTGTATTTCCATCAATGGAGTACTACTCTGCCATAAAGAAGGGACTTAGCTCAGTGGTTCCAGAGGCTGCCTGGCAAGCACAAGGTCTGGAGCTCGATCCCCGTACCACATATCACAATGTCGGATGTGGTGCTCACGCCTGTCATCCCAGCACTCAGGAGGCAGAGGCAGGAGGATCTCTGTGAGTTCAAGGCTCGCCTGGGCTACACAGTGAGTTCGGGGCCAGCCTGAACTCAGCGTGAGACCCTGTCTCAAAAAAAAACAAGGTGGAGTTGAGGGATTTTTAGGTAAATGGAGGCACCTGAGGCCGTATCAGTAATGAAATAAGTCAGCACACAAGCTTAAATGTGAGAATCCAAAGTATAAACCAAGAGTGAAACGGAATCATCATTAGAAAGTGGGAAAGGGGGCCGGGGAGTTAGCTCAGTGGTTCCGGCGCCTGTCTCGCAAGCGCAAGGGCCCGGGTTCGATTCCCCGGTAACCACATAACAATACTGGGCGTGGAGACTCACACCCAGCAGCAACCAGTACCACACACCACAGTGCCGGGCGTGGTGGCTCACGCCTGTCATCCCAGCACTCGGGAGGCAGAGGCAGGAGGATTGTGATATGAGTTGGAGGCTGAGCTCAGGGCCAGCCTGAACCACAAAGCGAGACCCTGTCTCCAAAAACCTAAAAAAAAAAAAAGTGGGAAGAACTTGTTCAAATGGGAAGGAGAACAGCAATGGGCAGAAGAGATTCAAAGAAAATATGAACTAAAAGTAGATCTTTTGTAAATAGGGAGGGGAATAGGGCTGGAGGAAGGGAGGACGGGGCATAAAAAAAAGAATTGAGCTCCCTGGTTACTGCAGATACGTAGTAATGAGAATAAAATGTAGCACAGCTGTCATCGCGGAACCGCGGTCCTGACGGGCACACAGACGAAGCGGCTCCCGCTCGGCGGAGCAGCAGGCGGCAGGGTGACGGGGACAGCCTCCGCTCTCTGAACTGCTCCTCTCTTCTGGCTTTCTTGATCTCACAAACCCCTCTGCCACGAACTTCTGTGGCTGAAGTCCACCCCAGGGCGGGTGGCACCCGGGCGAGGCCAGGGCACCCCCTCCAGTCCTGTGCCGTGTCCTTCTAGGTCAGGGCTCGGAGGGATCCGCGGCTAACTTTCTCAGCCAGCTGCCTGTGGTTGCCTTGCTCTGTTTTACTGCAGCCCTGCGGATCAAACCCAGGACACACTCCCAATCATTTAAAATTTTTTTTACATTTCTGAGATAAGGCCTCTCTAAATCGGCCCAGGCAATCCTCCTGCCTCAGCCTCCAGAGTAGGTGGGATTACAGCTGCACCATCACACCCTCTTGGCTTGGCTGACTGTCACACCAGCGCAGTGAGGCGTTCTCGGAACGGCTTTACAGATGAGAAAACTGCTTCAGGTGACCTGACCCTTCAGCGCGCTGTTTTCGCTTTTCCAGGCTGCGATAACAAAATACCCTGACACGCCAACTTAGAAGCGACCAAAGTGTACTGCTCACGACTTCGGAGGCTGGGGAGTCCGAGGTGAAAGCCCGGGAGGATCCAGGGTCTGCCGGGGCTCAGGGTCACTTTCTCGCCGTTTCCCCACAGTAGAAAGGCTGACGAGGCTCCCTTGAGTCCCTCCAATAAAGCCACCAATCTTGCTGCTGAGGACCCCTGCTTTCCGGCTTCACCCCTCCTAGAGACCCCAGCTCTGAATACGAATGTGGGGGACATGTGGGTTTGCAGTGCAGCAGGCGCCTGCTATGTTCGCCAGGACCACACTGTCCCAGCTCACCCGGCCCCTTGGAGTGTCTTGGAAATGGAGATTCCACCTAAGGACCAAAGCATCCTGGGAAAACCAGGTGTGGTCACTGCCAGCCGGAGCCTCTCTCCGCACCGACTCTGGCCTGGCCTTGTCACGGCATCTTTGCTGTGAGTTAAGACTCTGGCACCTGTGCCAGACACTAGAGAAACGGGCTCCACAGAGTCAGGAGTTTTCTCATGACAAAGACAAACAACCCAATTTCAAAACGGGCCAAGAAAAAATAGGCAGAGCACCTGAACAGACTCAAGGGCCGACCTTCTCCTGGAATGCCGCTCAGAGTCATCTGTCATTGTGGAAACCCAAATGACAGGCACAATGTGGCTCTGTTTTGCTCCCGCAGGGATGGCTGTAATTAAAAAGGAGCAGGTACGGAGCACACGCTGGCCGACTGGAGGCCGCAGAGCCCCCCGCGCGGCTGAGGGACGGCAGCGGCCCATGGCCAGGGGTACGGCCCAGACAGCGCCGAGGCCCAGCGGCCCAGGCCTCGGTCTTTACGCGTTCCTCTCTGGGCTGTGGTACCAGAACCAGAAAAGACGGGCCAGGAAGCTGGAGAAGAAATCTTTTGTCGTTACTTCCGTAGTACTGAGGATTGAACTCAGGCCCTTGCACTTCCAAGGTAGGCGCAGAACCACTTGAGCTAAATCCTTAGCCCCGGGAAGAAGGGGTTTTGGTAGCAGAGTGAGGGGGCCACCTTCCAATCTGAAAATGGCTCCGCTTGGTCTCTCGCAAGTCCTGGCCCTCGGCCTGAACCACAAACCCAAACCGTGTGACAGGGGGATATAAATGCTCCCGGATTCTCTAGGAAAAGGAGTTCTGCCACGGCCAGGCTCTCTGACTCAGCTCAACGGCTCCCTGAACCAACAAAGCGAAGTCCCAGCACCTCTGGGGCCTTGAGCTTGGTCTGGGTGAGAATCTCAGGAAATTCTGAGCCTGGATGGGCTGTGGGCAGGGGATGGACATGAGCTTAAGGAGGAGGCAGTGCGGCGGGGCGGGGGGCCGGGAACCCCCACGTCTTCCAGAGGAAGAGATTCTGCTGGGCTGGGAGCAGCTGCAAGGTCTGAGGATCGCGGTGGGGGGCTCTGGACAGAGGGCCTCTGGCAGCTGGGCAGGTGTCCTGAGGTGCCAGGGGGCAACCTGGGATGGTAGGGGACACAGGGAACCGTGGAGGGACGCAGAGCCAGGCTGGCAAACCAGGCTGTGCAGGTGGACGGACACCCGAGGACGGACACCCGAGGACGGACGGAAAGTGCCACGGCAGCCACGTCCCTACCTCCTCCCTCCAAGCCCAGACGCACGCAGCTCCCCTCGCCATGGGCCGGCTGAGCCCGGGACGAGGAGGAGGGGTGATCTGAGCCCTTGTCAGGCTCCTGTGAGGATGAGCGGCCCGTTCTCCAGGTTCTCCAGGCCGGCTGAGGCCCCCTGTCCTTGGCTTCCTGGACACCACCCAGGCCAGGCGTCGGAAGAACCTGGCTCTGGACTGGGTGCCACCAGCCCACATGTGGCGCGTGCCATGCACGTGTGTGGAAAGGTTATTGTACTGGAGAGCTTGCAGACCCAGGCAAACTTGGGAGAAGAAGAGTTTGGCTAGCAAGACACAATAGGGAGTACTCAGGTGTTCTTAAATATGTACTGGGGGGATGACCCCTCCCCCTCTGACTATACATATGCAAAATGGTCACATACCGACTTCTGGGAGGGACTGGTCCCCGCTCCAGAGAATCCGGAAGTGACTAGGAACAGCCTGCCGTTTTTTCCGGAGGCGATACAAGAGGACAAAGGAACACGAGGGGAGGAGCACTACAGGGAACCCTACTCTGAAGGTGAGCTGAGCCCTCCATGCTGTTCTTTTACCCGTGGTTGCAGCGCATCGGTGCTGCTGTTTGCTAGAGTGAGGACAAGCTAGACCCTCCGTGCTGTGATCCATCTGAGAATGTTACGCTGTTGTTTTGCTGCAGTGGTAATTATATTCTCATATTGATCTTTTACTATTTTTACTACTTTAATATAAAAATATAAATGAGAAAATTCTTATTTCTGGCTTGTATCAGTTTCATTTTGTGTACTGAACCTCAATTTCTAAGTATAAAGATATACCAATTAGCAAGTTTTCTTCCCTTGCTGAATCAGGGAGCCCAAGGTTCTCCCGGATCGGGCTGAACCCCAGCAAATCAGCAAAGCTGCGTCCCACGGCCCCCAAAGTCAGCTCCCTCAGGGTCACACTTCTTACCCAGCCAGCCCAGATTTAGGAGGAAATTCCAGAAGTCGTCTCTGGGACCTGGGCCTACCCCGGGACCCAGACTCCGGCCTGCTCCTTCAGTTTTCCATAACCAGGATGGAGACGAGGAACAGAGACGGAAGGGAGGGCAAAGCTAAAGGAGACACGCGGTCCCAAAGCACCAGGAGCTTCTCACGAGTCCTCACCAGACCGGGGGCCTATTCAAAGGCCCATCTTGTATTTACCACAGCGCTGGACACAGCAGCCCACGGATGGACAGGATGTACTGGGGCAGTAATTTTTCTGTTCTTTTAGCAGAGGAACCCTTAAAATCACCATGGTGGGTGTAGCTCAGTGGCGCCACCTGCCTTACCAGTGCAAGGTCGTGACACAAACCCCAGCACTCGAGAGGCTGAGGCAGGAGGATCTCTGAGAGGTCAAAACCAGCCCAGGCTACAAAGTGAGTTCAAGATCCATGTGGAGTACATAGCAAACCCTGTCTCAAAGAAGAATAAATAAACCCAAAAGAAAAGACAAACTGGCTAACCTGCCCTTTCTCCAGGAAGCACTTCCAAGACTCAGCCATTGCCACAGGATTATCAGCACTCGAGCTGAGAGCTCATAAAGAACATGTGGGCGTCCAGGTACTTTTATATAACGTTATCATTTTGAAACAGGGTCTCATTTCATGTAGTTTGTCTTGACCTTGAACTCACTACGCAGCCCGACTGGCCTTGAAATGGAGGCAATCCTCCTGCCTCAGCCTCCCAAGGGCCTGGATGATAGGTGGGTACCACCACGGCCTGGCAAGAGCTGCTGCCTCTAAACCTGTGTTGCTCATGTGCAGCTAAAGAGCTATGACACCAACCCTCCGCCCTCGGCCACTGCCCCCAACACAGGCCTGGGCGAGGCCAGCATCGGGGAGGGCACCGCCAGGGTGCGGGGCGGTCCGACTTCCTGGGTACACGAGTGACTGCACCAACCCTGGGGCACCACTCCCAGGGCCAAGCCTCAGCCGGGCCCCTCTCACCCCAGCAGAGCCTCCTTCGCCCCCAAAGCTGCCCGGAGCCGGAAGTGCCCATGCTCACACACTGCCCTACAAGGGCCTCTGGCCTCTGCTTTCCTTCTGCAGCTAGAGGGTGTGGAGGAGGCTCTGTCCCCAGCAGCTGACCGCCCTCCTCCCGGCCTCCAGGGGAGCTCCTGTGCCCCCGCACACCTCTGGGGTCGCCTGCAGCTGGACGTGATTCATGCCACTTTCAGCATTGCGATTCTGGGTTGTGCACCCCAAGAATGGCTGTGCATACGGAGCAGTCACCCCACCTCCAGGCGGCCCCTGAGTGCTGAGACACTGCAATGGCGCAGCCCAGATTGAGCTCCGCTGTGTCCGTCCCAGGCCCTCGCTCAGCCCAGTCCCCAGGGCCACCGAGACCCCACTCACCACAACCTGGGTGCTGTTTTCCGGCAGGATGTCAATGGCCAGGGTGCCCCCACCGAGGTCCTGGCTCAGCCGTGTCCTGTCTGTGTCTGACACCAGCCCGGGGCTGTCTCGGGCTCTCCGGTGCCAGCCTTGGGTGGTCCCCTTGGCAGTCCATCCCGAGGCTTGGTCTTCATGATGACCTGAAGAACAGAAAGAGATAGAAAGCTGAGCACCTCAGCCCGGAGTAAAGATCGAAGAGAGCCACAGCCCGTTCCCAGCACGCCGGAGGCTGAGGCAGGAGGAGCGCCACAAATTCAAGGTCGGCCTGGACTGCACAGTGAGACCTTGTCTCAAAAAACCAAAAGAAAAAAGTTTTCTTGATTGACAGTTTAGCTACCTTGGAAACCCAGGAGTTTCATCACCTTGGAGCGGCGTTGCCCCAAGCAGAGTCCAGAAGACTTTAGACCCAGGGCATCATGCACACCACAGCCACCAAGAAAGCCACTGTAGCTGCTGGGGCCATAAGGGGTCCAGCTGAATGCCTTTTCGACCCTTAACAGAGATAGAAGGCCAGCTGGGTCAGCCTTGGTACCGATCTCAAAGGACATTTGGAGGGGAGACTAATGGGGTCACTTTCAAAGACTCTTTATTGAGATAAGGTCTCTCTATGTAGTTCAGGATGGCCTTGAACTTGTATCCTCCTGCCTCAGCCTCCTGAGTGCTGGGATTACAGGCAGGTACCGTATGTCCCATTAGCACTGTGTGAAGTAGACACTCAGATACACTCTCCTATGCCTCCTATCTTTCTTTTCCACCAGAACTATTTAAATTGGAAAGCTTACCCTGACCTCCAGAGCAGCAGCCAATCAAACCTTTCTCT
>PVIR01026219.1:0-24260 GCA_004026965.1 Petromus typicus | reverse complement strand
AGCATCTGAAGGATGCTGTTTCTGAAATGCAATTAGGAGGAGGGAAGAAAAAGAATCCACTGGAAGATCAGGTATATTTTGTCCTGTGAAGATAATAAGGTCAGACAGCAAATAGTGACCTCAAATTTTAGAAGGTGACTTCAGTTTTCTTTTCTAATATAAAACTTTATATTTAGGATTACAGGATTCCTTTAACAAGATCAAAAATTTTTTGGTTCAAGTGCAAAGCAATAAAATGTAGTAAACATATAAGGAGGTATATTTTATTACCTAACACAGAAAATTTCAGATATTCTATGTACAAAACAAACTCATCACCTGCTTTTCCTTGTTGAGCTTCTCTAGAATGAAGACTCCAAGTGGTTTAGATGGTAAAATAAATACTTGTGTGTGTCAGTGAGTTGAACAGAGCTCAGTGTTTGGTAGTTTAAAATCTCTCCTAGCTAGAAAAGATTTTGAATATTTTCATTACAAATAAATGATAAATTTTTGAAGAGACATTTATTCTGCTTTGAACATTACAATTTTTATGTATTGATTTAAATTTAAGTAAAATAAACAAAATAATTAAAACTCTTCTTTATAATTCAATTATGCCCTTAGAGTTGAAAACCATTGTTTTTCTGTTTTTTATTTTTATTTTTTATTTCCTTTCTTTCTTCCTTCCTTTCCTTTTTTTTTTTTTTTTTTTTTTTTTTTTTTTTTTTTTTTTTTTTTTTTTTTTTTTTTTTTTTTTTTTTTTTTTTTTTTTTTTTTTTTTTTTTTTTTTTTTTTTTTTTTTTTTTTTTTTTTTGGTAATCCTACAGCCAAAACCACCCAGTGACACTCCACTCCTGACCAGCATTCCCAGGTCTTCTTACATTTTATTTTGTGACAACTTCTCACTATGCTGCCTAGACTGACTTCAAATTTACAATCCTACTGCTTCCAGAGAAACAGTATTTTGAAGAGAAAACTTTTATATTTTTCAGCAAATACAATAGAGAACAATGTTGAATTTTCGTATATTTTTCTGCCTAAGCCTTTTTACTGCCCTCATTAACAACTAATTCAAAACTAATTTTTAAAAAATTATTTTCAATTTATTGATCAAAGTTTCATCTTAGTTTTTATTTTTTAAATTCCATTTTCCTCCCTTATTTTGTCAGCTTACATATTGAATCAACTTTTGCAATAATAAGTATAACTTGCATGAACAGATTTGAAAACAAGGATACTTCACTCTTAGCAAACATACAGTCTACTGATGAGAGCATACAGTGTGGAGCTTTAAAAGAAAATAGCTCATATGCTATAAAAGATGAATGTGAGACTGTCAGGTGGCAGGACAGTTGATTATAGTAGAGAGAATACCAATTAATCAATATGTTCCACAATCTTTGATACACTTATGCAAATAATGTCTCATTTTTAAAAAGAAATCTTGAAGAGTATCTGAGATCAGACATGATTAAGGTCATCTTGCTTACAGAACAACCGAAGAGCCCAACTTAGACACTAAGTTGGACAGTCAGAGTCAAACAGCAGCTAGGCAACAGTTCTGCTAATTCCCTAAGCTCTTTTCCACCCTGCTTTCTTCTCTCCTGGGACTTCATAATGTGGGAAGAATGAGGAGGTGTTCTTCCTGAGAATAAGTACAGCTCCTGAGAAAGCGTTCTCACGGAATGTGGTGAAACAGCCCTCAGAGGGAAGACAGGCCAAGGAAGAGAGTGGTGCTCAGAAAACTGAAGGGAACAGCAGGTTTATTACTGCTGGCAGGCACAGCAGAAGTCACCTTCCAGAGTCTGAGCCTTGTTTCCCATTTTGTTATCCTATTTATCTATTCTTTAGCTAGGGCATGGGAGCAAGAAGAATTTTACAGAAACAGAATTTAGCAAAAGGTAGGGAGGTAGAGGTAATTGCTTTTTTCTCTCTATTTTTTTTTTCTTTTCTAATAGTGATCCTTTAAGACATAGGGAGATAGGGAGGTACAGGCAGGCATTGTTTTAGTATTTCATCTCTCAGGCACAGTGACTTTGTATGCTAGGTAGGAGGGCCAATCTTGAGGCAAGAACGGCAACCTTGAGACCCATCAGCCTTGAGACTATTAATCTCTGTCAAACTTTGAGTGTTTTAGTATCTGCTTTCTCCATTGTTTCTTTCCATTTCAGTGGTAAGAATTTCATTTTCACGATGATACCTTGGATTCAAGAGGCTTCTGCTCATAATATTAAATGATACATAATCAGAACAGTGCTTGTTTTTGGCATTTGTAAGCTTCAGAACGTCAGAATCCTCTAGACACTGTACATAGTGTCTTCGTTTTTAAAAAATTGATTTTACACAGATAGGTACATATCGCATCTTTTCTCTGGTATGAGAAAATGAAGATGTAAATGAGTCCTAGCATTGTATGTTATATATTGTGAAACAGAAAATGCTCAATGTAAAATAAGGTGAAAGGGGACAATGCTGAGATTGTAACAAAAAAGTAAGGAAACAAATTTTATGTATATGGGGGAGTGGTAGGGTGGGTAGGGCTATGGGAAAAAATGAGAATTAAGATGTGTCTTATACTGGTACAAATCCCCATTATGGAGTGCAATCATGATGTGTATATTTAATGTACCAATAAAGATAATAAAAAATTGATTTTATTGGTACATTTTATACATACAATATAATCATATTAAACATTGAGAACTTGTGCTCACTTCAGCAGCACATATACTAACATTGAGAACTTGTACCTGTACATGAGACATCTTGATTCTAGTATCTTCTTACTGACAGTGCATGTGAATACACACACGTATGCATGTGCGCATGCACTACCCATGTGCAAGCTTTGACCTTGGATGAGAAAATGAAACTATAACCCAGTTTAAGTGTTTAGTACACCTAAACTAAATACCCTATCATGTGTACTTTATCTTCAGCAATACTAACTGAAATACTAATGATAGGAGACAAAAGACAATCATCTGTAAAAATTGGCCATGGTGAAGTAAAGAGACTAGCTACCCAAGGAAACATTTTTAATTCTTTCAAAGTGAAAATTTTCTTCCCATGAGGAAGCGAGGTGCTAGTTAATTTCTTCCACTTTAATTCTTCCTTGAGAACTGTTGAGAACCCAACAACTCCTCAGAAAGCCCTCTTGCTCAGAACCCTTCAAAGATTAATGAATGTTCTTATTTCTAGGTAGCCTTGGCCTGAGTATTGTGGGCAGCTCAGTGCTAGCACAATTTAAGCCTGAGGTGTGGGGAGACCAAAGAAGCATGACATGTGGTCACTGACTATTTCAAACCGGCAGCTACAAGGCAGTGCCTTGAAAGATCATTTTCTGTAGAAGAAACAATGCCCAGTTTGGGGCTTCTCCCTGATTTAGGTCTGGATTTATTTACAAAGGGAAAAGAAGCTTAACTGTCTAAAACAGCAAGCAAAACTAATCCAGAAATTTGATTCTGGGCCAGATTTCACCAGACAGAACAAGGGTCCTAACAGAGGCTAGAAGTAAGAAATGGAAGTAACAGATGAGAAGAGAACCTATGCATTTAAAAAAATCTTCATTGTTTACTCTAACATAGCATTCTTCCTTCTTTATTAAATATTCTTTCTTACCTTAGATGAAGAATAGAAATTATGATCTGAGTGTCCCACTGTGCCATGGGATTTGTGAAAATATGTAAATATGGCTGCTTATTTCCTCCCTGGACAATTGATTTGCCCACAAAGGCCATTCTGAGCTTGCAGAGTCAGATGGAGGACATGTGTTTCATCCACCCTGCTGGGGAAGTTAGCTCCACATCACCAGTCTAAAGGCCCTTTGGCTTGCTGTCAATGTAAACAAAGGCAACCAAAGCTTCTCCTCACATACACCATGTGTGTGATTTCTTTCCCTCATATTCACACTATTTCATCTGAATTCAAGCATCATTTCTTTACAGATCTTTCCTTCCTTTTTCCAGTCAAAGTCTTCTTGGTATATGATCTTCTGAAACCATGTTCCTAATCTTCAAAATACTTCTCTCTGTCTTTCATTAAAATCCATTATTACATTATTTGATTAGTATGTTTTCCAATTATTCTTTAGATTCATGAAAAGAAATGGCTGTTTTTTCCCTCTATACCCTTCTCCGCTACCTATCCTCCTTTTCCTTTGTCTCTTCTTCCTTCTTCTTGTCCTTCTTTCCTTCCTTTCTACCCTCCTTCCTCACCATAACATTCTAGACATTAGAATATTCTAATGCTTAGTCTATCCAACAAGATAAATAACTCCATGTGGGGGTTGCATTTTCCTGTTACCTCTTGTTGTAAGAAAATCTGGTTCTCAAGTGATTACACTCAAGAAAACACCTCCACCTCTCTGACTGTTGCCCTGTTTGGAATGAGCTGCTGTCCAGGGAAGGACATTGAGCACCGGAATTTCTTAAAGATCATCTCTGTTCTCTCACTTCATGATTCTCCTGTTAGCGATTCCTACTCACATTCATAGCTTCAATGATTCCCTCACTGACGAATAAATGTAAACTTTTCCCACAGGAAACAAATTTAAATGTACATATCAAAATTCCTCTCTATTTGTTTTCATTAGGTGTCTTAAAGGTGTCATAAATTAATGTGTATGGAGGACTCTGGATAAATAATTCTCCCTTCCCTAAACCTAAGAATCTTCTAGAATTTTCTCTTATGCTAATCAGAAAATTAGAAATCATGCCCAATGACTCTCATACTTCACCAGGATATGTAAGACATAATTTTCAACTGTTACATATTTCTCAAGTGTGTTCACTTCTTTCTACTTCCACTTCCGGAATGTTGGTCCAAATCTCCATCCTTTATACCTGAATCATTATTATAACCCCCAAATCATTTGTCCTATCTCTCTTCATCCTCTATGAGAAATCTATGCAAATCTATGCTCTATTCAGAAACCAGAATTCATTTCTTTTTCAAAACCAAAACCTGATTTAGTCACATTGTTCCCTACCTAAGGCCATAGGACACCTACCCTGATTAGGAAGTGAAGGTGAAAAAACGTAGAAATAGTTCATAGACTACCACATACCTGCTTCTCAGATCATGTCTTTCTACATGTTTCATTTTTCTGCATCTCGATCAGTGTAACTTTCTCTCAGTTCCAGGAAAGTCATGTGCTGCTGCCTCAGATACTCTCATACCTAATGTCCCTCTGCTTCCAACAAGACCCCTCCTTTTCCCCCATTTTACCAGGATTACCCCTTTAGTGTCCATAATTTTCTTGATTATATGCTTTCTCTATAATAGCACTAAAAATGTTAGGAATTCTAGATGTATCAATGTGTTTGTTTGATCAATCTGTGTGCTCACACAAGACTATAAACTCTGTAAGCATAGAATTTGGATTTTGCTCAATTTACTGTTCCCAAAACCTAGAAGAGTGCTGGGAAAACTATGTGTTAAATAAGTATTTGGAAAAATGGACAATAATTTCACCAATTTTACCTTCTTTCTTTCTGAACTTAGCAATTTTAGGTTGGAAAATGGCAGTGTATATGATCTGGAAAGGACATTTCAAATAGAAAATTTCCTGAAAACATATTTGAAGAAGCCAAAATGAGTGTTCTAACTCCAGGAAATAAATGAAAATCTTTGGCCACTATCTCTTCTCCTAAATGCTAGCTTATCTCTAGAAAACCATACTGTGCACTGTGTGTTCCTTTTATTTCATTTCAGATATACTCACAAAATTCAAGGGCCCTTGTCAGCCAGGAGAAAAACAATCAGGATCAGAATGCATCTGTCTGTCTCCGGAAGAAGACTGTAGGTAAGATATACTAGCTTTTGAAAGTTGGGGAACTGGTCTAGTATAAGCAGCTTGATGGAAAAGCAAAGCTTCTTGAAAAATAAATGTGAAGCTTAGTGATTCGCATATAACTAATATCCTCATAAACTTTTATTGAGTACTAATCTTTTTAAAAATTATCTCTCAGTCTGGAATGCTAAGTTTGAATGGCTTTTGTTTGTTTACAAAGTTTCATTTCAGTTTTAAAGACTTATACTTGTCCACTTTAAAACTACAAATTCAGGGGCAGGGGATTTAGCTCAGTGATTCCAATGTCTGCCTTGCAAGCACAAGGTCCAGAGTTCGATCCCCGGTAATCATATACCACAGTGCCAGGTGGGGTAGCTCACACTTACAATCCCAGAATTCAAGAGAGAGAAACAGGAGGATTGCTGTGAGCTCAAGGCTTGCCTAGGCTACATAATAAGCTCATGGCCAGCCTGAACTACAAAAGTGAGACCTGTCTCTAAGCAAACAAACAAACAAACAAACTACAAACTCATTTTGTCCAGAACCATCACATAGGGAGGAGGCCCAGTAACTCTGTCCCGGTTTGTGATGCAGTGAGTAGGTCCAGCAGTTAGGCTAGGCCATCACAGAAAGCTTGGTGACTCAGGCCAGCCATTCATATTACAGCCCTATAGAATGTTGGAATAAATGGTCTTTATCTCAACCTGATAAAAACTATTTACAAGGAACCAACAGCCAGCATCACACTAAATGGTCAAAAACTGAAATTTTTCATGCTAAAATCAGAAACCAGACTAAGATGTCCACTATCTCCCCTCTTGTGAAATATAGTTCTAAAAACATTAGCCATAGCAGTTATACAAGAAAGATAAATAAAAGAAATAAAGATAAGAAATAAAGAAGCTGTCACTGTTTGCTAATGACATGACACTCTATATGGGAGATTCCAAACACTCACCCAGAAGACTGTGTGATTTAATCATCAGTAATCAGTACAATAGCTAGGGACAAGCTTATCACTCAAAAATCAATAGCCTTCTTTTAAACAAATAAAAGACTCATTGAGAAAGAACTTTTACAATAGTGTCCAAAAATTGAAATATCTAAGAATCAATCAAACTAAGGAAGAGAAAGTCCTCTACTCTGAAAACTATAGCATTCTAAAAAAGGAGATTGAAGAGGATAGCTGAAAATGGAAAGACATCTCTTGCTTCTCAGTAGTTAGAAACAGTATTGACAAAATGTCCATATTTACAAAACTGCTATATAGATTTAATCCCAATAACATATTTCACAGAACTAGAGAAAATAATCCAAAATTTCTTCTGTAATCAGAAGAAACCTAGAATAACAAAAGAAATCCTAGGCAGCAAAGACATGCCAGGAGAAACCACAGTCTCCCACTCAAAACTATACTACAAAGCCACCATAATTAAAAAAATAATAATAATAATACAAAAAAAACCCAATATGAGACTTGCAAAGAAACAGACCAAAGGATCAATGGAACAGACTGGAAGATGCAGAAACTACTCCTGATATACTAAGCCACCTCATTTGTGACAAAGGAGCCAAACAGATAGCTTCAATGAATGGTCCTAGAAAAACTGAGTTTCAACCTGCCAAAGATGAAAACTAGACCTACATTTTCTACCATGAACTGAACTGAAATTGAAGTGAATTAAAAATCAAAATATTACAACAGAAACATTAAATCTGCTGGAAGAGAGATGAGGGAGAACCCTTGGAGACACCGGCACAGGGAAAGACTTTAGGAACAAAACCTCAAAAGCACGAGAAATAGAAAAAAATAAAAAATTAATAGCTTGATCTTGAAAAGTAACTAAAAGCCTATCAACAAAGAAAAGACAGCCTACAAGGTGGGGAAAAATTTTTACCAGCTATTTCTCAAACAAAAGCCTATTATCTAGAACAGAGAAAGAACTTAAAAAGTCTGACCTCCAAATTTAAAGACCCAGTTGAAATACAGGCCTCTGGCATGAACAGATGAAGTAAAAGCTGCAAAGAAGTGTATGCGAAAAAATTTCAATATCACTAGTCAAGAGATGCAAATTAAAACAATATAGAAATTATTTCTCATGCCAGAAGAATAGCTACTATTGGGAAATCAACCGACAATAAATGCTGATGGTGCTGCGGGGAGGAAGGAGCCCTTCTCCATTGTTGGTGAGAAAGTAGGCTGGTGCAACCACTGTGGAGAGCAGCTGGAGAGTCCTCAAAAAACTTAGAGGTTCTATTTGACCTTGCTATTTCCCTGCTGGGTGTATTCATGAAAGAATAGAATGAATAATGCCACAGCAGCATATGTGCACCCATGTTTATGGCAGCACAGTGTATAATAGCTAAATCTTGGAAACAGCCCAAATTCTCAGCAACCATAGAAATGTGTTTTTAAAAAATAAATGGAATATTATCAGTCACAAAGAATTATAGATTAGAGACATTTATAGCTAAATAGATGTACCTTGAGGCCATACTCATGAGTGAAATAAACAGGACACAAATGTGTAAATACTGTATCATTTCTCTAGTGTGAGAAACTGAAGATGTCATTCAAGTCCAGAATATATAATAGATACTGTGAAATAGGAAGACAATGTTCAAAGGGAAAGGGAACTGGAGAGAGGTGTAGAGGAAAACAAAAAAAGAAGAAAATTGATGGTAAAAAGGCAAAAACAGAAGCAAAATCTATAGAGGGAGTGGAGGTTGAATATAGGGCAGAGGAATGGGGAAAAATGACAAACAAGATATATCATGCACAAGTACAAATTCTCATTAAGAAACATGATTGAGGGGCCGGGGAGTTAGCTCAGTGGTTCCGGCGCCTGTCTTGCAAGCGCAAGGGCCCGGGTTCGATTCACATAACAACACTGGGAGACCCACACCCAGCAGCAACCAGTACCACATACCACAGTGCCGGGCGTGGTGGCTCACGCCTGTAATCCCAGCACTCGGGAGGCAGAGGCAGGAGGATTGTGATGTGAGTTTGAGGCTGAGCTCAGGGCCAGCCTGAACCACAAAAGCGAGACCCTGTCTCAAAAAAAAAAAAAAACCTAAAAAAAAAAAAAAGAAAAGAAACATGATTGAAAGGGATCAATAAACTCAGTTTACTAAAAAAAAAATTTTAAACACCTACAAACTAACTCAATGATAACAAAATTTGCCATTCTCTTCATATGTTTATGGAAAAGTTGTAACTTTAACAGCTTGGAATAAAGAAAGTGGAAATGGTGTGAGCATCAGATGCACACACATGCATACACACACACACACACACACACACACACACACTTTGCATTTAGCTCTTTCATGTAGGAACAGGAAGCACAGAGAAGAATTCTATGTCTCTTTGAGATGTCCACATGTACCTCTCTCTTCTTTGTTGATATAACTTCTTTTAGTTTTAAAGAAAACTCACAAGAATATTAACAGTGTCTACTAATGGCTAGTTTTAATTGAATCTTAAATTAATCCAAAGTAGTGTTTACTTACGACAAAATTTTGTTTCTCCCATGCAGAATAAACACCAAGGTGAGCAGCTAAGGGCTGTGTGGTGATTCTCTCATGGCAATAAGACTGATGCTCCTTTCAGTTCTCTCTTTTGCCATCTTCAAAGCTATTTCATGGTCTAAGATCGCTATGCCAGAGCTGAGATGCAGGAAAAACAAAAACAGAGCATATTCTTTCTTCTAAATTTTTCTGGAATACTCACCAATTGCTTCCATAGTCACAAGGCCACACATGCTGTAAAGGAGGCTGGAAGGCAGCACTTTGGATGAGTAGCCATTTTACATAAAATTGTAGTTCAGCTTCTGAGAAGGAGAAAGAATGGATATCAGGGGTGGAAGGCCAACTGTACACAGCTGTAAATATTTCACTTCTAACAATGATTGGTTCTCAGATTTCTCTATGCTACAGGAGAATAAATCTTTGTAAGGACTCAGATGTGATTTTTTGGAGAGTACAGTAGGATCCTTTTCTGTATAGTTTCATCTACCCTCCTCGATATCCATCATAGTGTCATCCCTTGCTACTGGATCCCGCTCACGAGCAGACAGCCTTGTAGGGATCTCTAAAGCATTCCTAGTGTGCACTGATCAGAAGAAGCTCCTTTTCCATCTGTGCAGTAGCGAATCTTGAAAAGGGCCCAGCTATTACATCTCTGTACTATTTCTTCAGCCTCTTTGTGTACTTCTGTTTATACAGAGGTCAGTTTATACAGTGGTCCGTCAGTCCCAGCCCCATAACTTTGTCTGAACAAAGACAGCAGGCTTTTATTCTCGGTCATGGACTTTGGTTCCTAGAAAGTTTTATGGACCAGTGCAATGATTAATTCTAAAGTGGATATCAGAGATGAAAGTTATGTTCTGTTTAATTATGGGGATCTCATCCTCTCAGCAAGAGAGAAGATGTGGTACAAAGGCACTTGAAAGGCTAGATAATGATGCAGGGTACACGATGTGTCCTAGATAAATGTTGCAACTAATGAGCATTTTAGAGATCAGAAGAGATAAAGACAATATGAGTTGGTTTAGGTGAGCTTCAAAATGTAGCTGCGAGCCAAGCCTGACACAGATAGGCAAAGAAGAGACACAGTACATTGTGAATTGAGCAAGACTGAGCGGACAAAAAAGAAAAGCAATCTTATCAGCTTGGAAAATGAGAACACAACTGTCAGATTATAAAGATAGATTTAGCAAAATGGGAAAATAATTCTAGAAAGGAAGTTCATTGGGAGATCTTGGTTACTAAATTCTTCAGAGCTTGATTTCAAGTCAATTGGAAATAGGATGAAATTTTAGAAAAAGTGAATCTCAAGCAGCACAAAAGGTGAATGAAGGACTAAGAGAACTTTCTGAAAGAAAAAGAGAAATTGAGGAGGGGAAATTGGAGAAGAAAACTCAGTGATAAGTTAAAATACTAAATTTGCTACATGCCATGGGGCCCTCATATGTATTTCCTTTCCTTTTCTGGGCAGCCATTTTTCAGAAGATCTCTGTGTATTTGATACAGACTCCAATCATTACTTCACTTCATCTGCTTGTGTCTTTTTGGCCAACAAATGCTTAAATAATCAGCATCTCCATTTTCTCCACGTTGGTTCCTGCCAAGAAGGTCTACAGTTAGAATGGGGTCTTGAAAGGACAAACCTTGCGTTCAATAGCACAAAAAAAGAACCCTGCGGCTACGACACTTGCTATGACTGGGAAACATGTTCAGGTAAACCACAGTGTTGACAGTATACTACAAATGCTCTCATTGAAGATTTATTTCATATGGTATGAAATTTATTCCTCTCCATGTATTCATCTTTGCAAAATTAATCTTTCATTTAAAAATAGCTCTGGGGCCGGGGATTTAGCTCAGTGGTTCCAGTGCATGTCTTGCAAGCTCAAGGACCCACGTTCAATCCCTCAGTAACCACATAAAATGCTGGGCTTGGAGACTCATGGCCAGCAGCAATTAGCACCACATACCACAGTGCCAGGCATGGCGGCTCACACCTGTAATCCCAGCACTCTGGTGGCAGAGGTAGGAGGATTGCTGTGGGTTTGAGGCTGAGCTCAGGGCCAGCTTGAACTACAAAATGAGACCCTGTCTCAAAAATAATAAATAAATAAATGGATAAATAAATAAATAGTAAATTATAAAAATAAGAATAGCTCTGAATTGTAAAGCCTTCAAATGACTTAAACAGAAAAGAGAAACTAACTACTCACAGTTGGGAATAATTTCCTCACTACTTATGGTGCTTGTCTTTCCAATCCTTTTCTGTGTAAATGTCATCTGTGTCACCTTAGAACCCAGTAGGAAGAGCAGCTGTCCCAATTTCACACTTCAGGCTCCTTCCCATAGGCAACTTTAGATGGCTTTCTTTAAAATTGCTGGTTTTTCCTCTGGAGACTGAGACTCATTTGGACCAAAGTACTGTCCAGGTAGAGTTGCGTTTCACAGAGATATGATTATAAGAAGCATCCTGCTGCAATTTCTCTAAGACATCTTCCAATGCCGGGAACCAACCAGGGCTGAATGTGTTATTCAAGAAAATGTCTTGGACCTGTTTTTCCCCTGAAGAACGTTCTCCAAACCTCTACTGCTTCCCTTCCCCATCACACATACAATCAGCCAGATGGCCCAGAAAGTTCTGAAATTCTTAGCTGTAGGGGACTTTGTGATACAGAGGTAAGCTCACCCCCAGGGAGCAATCCAGTTAGCAGGCTGTAACGGCCAGCAGTTTTTTTTCTCCAGATTGCTTGAGATTAGTCTGCCAGGATGATGCCAACATTCTAGTTTGATCACTAATTTTTACATAGATAATCACTCTCAGAAAGCTTTCCCCCAGGCTTCACACATCTCATGAGTGATCTTCATATAATATAAATTCTGACATACAAAATAGAGTTATATTCTATATGATATTTTGTAAATTGATGTTTTTAATTTAATATATCATGGAACTATTTCCATGTCATCATATATTTTGCTACATTAGTATTCAATGTGCAGAAAACTGTGGGGATATTTTGTGATTTATTTAATAAAATTTTGGTTAGGTACATGAATTGTCCTCTATTTCACTATTAGAAACATTGCTGTGATAGATAAGTATATCATGTATAGATCTATAATTAATATTATTTCCTTAGGAGAAATCTTGAAAAATGAAATTTTAGGTAAATATTACTTTAAGTATAAATTTTTACTGATACAAGACATCAATTTACTTTCCAGAAATATTTTTTATCATGTTATATTGTAGTCTGGAACATATAACAGAGAATTTCCTCCCATACCCTCACGAAGCCTTAGAACTGTCATTTCTTCTTATCTTTGACAATTTAATACTTAACTGAATTATATTTCCATTGTTCAGAAATGTATTGCAATTGGCATACATTTGTGAATTTCCTGGAAGCAGGAACTGACTTTGAGAATAAGTCTGACCCTGAAATACTCAAAACTAAGCTTTATGTAACAGATAAAAATGATTGCAGGTTAAGATTTAACAGAACTAAAATATACAACTAAATTTCTCTTGTGACATATTTTCAAAAATCTATGTTAAATCCAAGCATAGAATATATGATGGAAACCTGTTGAATTATTACTGTAACTTAGCTAAAACTACCTTGTGTTTGCAACAGAAAAAGATAAGAATCATATTTTTCCCCTTTGATCTTCTTCTGCTTTCTATCCCAGAACTTTGAGGGTTTTTTTAGTGACAAGGTCACTTTTGATGAAAAGGTCACTTTTGGTGAAAAGGTCACTTTTGAGACAAGGTCTTGCTTTGTAGTTCAGGCTGACCCTGAACTCACTTTGTAACCTAGGCTAGCTTCAAATTCATGGCAATCCTGCTGCCTCTGCCTCCCCTTTTGCTGGGATTACAGGGGTGAGCCACCATGCCCAGCATTGTAATATGTGGTTTCTGGGATTGATCTTGGGACCTTGCACTTTCCAAGCTAATGCCGGAACCACTCAGCTGAATCTTTGGCTCTCTTACTGCAGAGTTTTTCAGCTCTGTTCCAGAGAGAAGAGAGGTCTTATTTCCCAAATTTAGATCCTTCCTGATCCACTTAAGGTTATTAAGTTTCAGCTTTCTTGACCCATGACAAAAGGTAGACACGGTGGCACAATGAGTGGGCCATCTGTTGACAGTAACTCAAGAGATGAACATTTGAGGCTTCTGACCTTCATACTGCATTTTCTCAGTGCACTTCCACCACAAGACCACACATCAGGGCATGTAATGAATATTGCTCAATTCCAATCAGCATGAAATCAACTTATTGGTAAGAACTGTCTCATGTGATTTGTTTTTATTTTTGTTTATTTATTTTTTTTTGGTGTTTTTTCATTATGTTTTTTGAGACAGGGTCTTGCTTATGTAGTTCAGGCTGGCCCTGAGCTCATCCTCAGACTCACAGCAACCTTCCTGCCTCTGCCTCCTGAGTGCTGGGATTATAGATATGAGCCACCATCACCAGCACTGTGGTATGTAGTGCTGATTGTTGGTGGGAATGCCTGGCATTGTTGTATATGCATTGTTGTATATGGTTACCAGGGATCATGGTATATGTATATACCATGTTGTATATGGTTACCTTGCACTTGCAAGCCTGGCACCAGAACCACTGAGCTTTTGTTTTTGAGACAGAGTCTTACTTAATAGTTCAGGCTGGCCCTGAGCTCACTATGTAGCCCAGGCTAGCCTCAAACTCACAACAATCTTCCTGCCTCCATCTCCCAAGTGCTGGGATTATAGGCATGAACCAACATGCCTGGCATTTATCCTCATGCTTTTCAGTCCTTGGTCCAACCTTTTCAGTCAATGGAAAGCTGTCTTAAAAGCAATAATTCACATAGAAAATAACTGATCTATTATGCAGTGGATTTTTGCTTAAAAATAACATCGTTTCTGAGAAATGTAGTATAATAATGTTGTAATTAAAAATACATATAGAGAATAAAAAGAACTTAGGAGGCAGGACAAAACAGTGTTAAGGTACCTGGCATTATGCTTCAAGTGAGCTTTCTTTCTTCTTTATCTACTGTAAACAAAGAAATTCAAGAAACTCTTCTATCAAAGGAAATTTTATAATTTTGCTATTTTCCCAACAAACTCTTCTTATCAAATCTGCAACACTGCAAAATAATTGGTAGCAGACAATTTCATTTAAATATTTCCTTTACTGTTGCCCTTTGTTATACATGCAACAGAAATGTGCACAGACTCCAAGAATCTAAATTTGTCAAAAACAAAGATACTAAAATATTTGGATACTTAACCAATATTGTTCAAATTACAGAAATGTTTTCTCATAACCAACTCAATACATTAATATTTATTATTAAGAAATTTATTCCAATAATTTAAAGAATGTCTGGTCTTGCACATTATCAGAAAACTCAGAGCATTTTTTTTTCTAAAGATATGATCTATTTCTCTCAGCATTCTTCAACTGGGGAGCAACTCTGTACCACAAAGAATGCTGTTTGGAGAGGTACTACAGAATAACATCAATGTACAAAATAATGAATTTATGAAGACAGAGAATACAGTGTATTTTCTCTCCAACCCACTCATGGAAAATTGGGATACTAGTGATTTTGAGTTGAATTGGATGTTGCCTTGCTTAAACTGTGTTCTTGATTATATTCTCTAAAATTAAGTAAGAACAAGTTTAAAGCACAGCTTCAAAATAACATTATTTTCACTATTTTAAAGTTAGAACAAGAATGCCTCCCCCAGGGAGCCAACCAACAGAAAGGTGAAATTCATGCAGCAAAATCCATTTAGCATCCAGTGTGTGGAAATCACTGTACAAGGCATGGTGAGCTGGCTGAAGACAAAGAAACTTTTGTACCCTTCAAATTGTTCACGGTAGTTGGAGGAGTCACATTACTCAGCAATTGTGTGACTCACCTTAATGCAAAAAGGTGTGGGATAAGAACTGTAAGAAAGAAATATCTTATCAACTGGAAAGGCTTCCTAACCAAGAAGTATGAGACTGAGGATTGGATAATGAGTCAGTGGAGGTGATGGGAAGGCCTTCTGATGCTCATAGTCTAAAAATTATGCCAAGAGCATGAAAGAACATTTAAGCTCCAATCATACTAAGAGTTTTTACCATGCCTTTCCAAAAGCTGAGGAATTGATTTCCTCACCAAAAATGGACCAGTTCCCTGGTATCTCAACACTCCAGCCCTTTCAACAATACACAAGACATTCCACAGCTAGAGTCTTCTTAAGAGAGAAGATAAGAAGAAAATGCATATTTTTATGACATGCTTCCTAAGGGCTGTCTATCTATGCATAAGGGACATATCAATATCTCTCTCATTTTTCCTATTTTTTGAGAAACATGGGCAAAAACTGACATCTGCTTAAAAAAAGTTGTTGATTCATAACATTATTGCTGACACTCAGGCTGATGTTAATTATCCCACATCTATGAAATACTTATTTTTATGTGCTTATGTCTGTATCCAAAATTGAAAATTTTTAATCAATTGATCCATACAGATTAATTGAACATATTTTGAAGAGCTAAGTAGGTCAAAGAGATGGAGGAAGCACAGTTAATGTTCTCAAGCACTTATAATTCTCTTAGATAAAAGATAAATATATAACTAGAGAGCATAAAAATACCAGATATGGTGTGCTTGTAATGTATATGTAAGATAAAAATTAAATATATCGGATAGGGTACTAAAATTTTATTGTTAAACTTGAGTCAGAGAAAAGATCATAGGAGATAAGTGGTTATAAAATGATTCATAAAGGAGAGATGAGTTATAAAAAATTGATATGGGGAAAGACAATGAAAAAAACATGTTAGTCTGGCAAAAGAAGGGGAAGAAGTAGAAAAAACTGAAAGTTTTAAGCCCTTGGGAATCATATTTGGAAAGCTGAGAGAGGATGTATTCCACATGGATTGGAAAGAGTAAAAATAAAAAATCATTATGCTGAAAAAAAATTGAAGTCAAATTGTGGAGGACTTTGAACTACAGATAAAGCGTACATATATACTGTATAAGCAAATGAATATTTCTCTGCCCTAATTTGTTTAGTATACTTGAGCTTGGTCATTTTACATCAAAATGATTGTTTTAAGATACTTCATAAATACAAAGCCATAAGTTATGAAGTGATTAGGTGACTCCAAAACCAAGACTCAACAGAGAATCACCCAGTTGAACTGCTGCCTAAAAATATAGACTCCAACTATAACATAAGAATAGTCTAAATAGAAATCAACAAGATGTAGGCAAATTGTTTAACCTCTCTAAGGTGTTTTATCTAGTATAATTAGCACAACAGCATAATTCATTTTGTTCACTGGGTGGATTTAATGAAATAAAGAGTGCGAAGTACTTGTCATACAGTGTAATTTTCTAGTGCATGTCCTATGAATAGCGTCTGCAGTGTATTTAGGCAGTGCCAGAAAAAGCAGCAAGGACACACTGAAGACTGTGGAGGGGACTGACAGGACTAGTGACCGGATGTGGGTAGTGAGACAAGACGGTGTGAGGCAGCTTGGCTCTTAGATGCTGCTGGCTTAGGGTGCAGTCTGCTGTCTTACATTTAGGTCGCTCTTGATAACCACAGTTAGGTATTTAGAGTTACTGCCTTTGATTGAGCTTTCTCATCCACTGTCACCATGGAGCTCACCACCATGGGGATGGGTTAAGTAAAGTCAAGCCCTACAGTACGGTGGTATCAGCCACAATGTTCCTCTGTCTCGTTGCAGCCTCCACTTCCAGCTGCGCCTGCCTGTTGCCCCCTCAGTGCATCAGAGGTGGAAACCAACTCTACTGTGTCAAAATAGGGTCATCAACACGTGAGAAAACTGAAAACCTCTGTGAAGTGGGAGCTGTGAGATGTGCAAAAAGAAAAGTGGAGATATTGCACACTGGGAGGTGCCTGACCTAAAGCAATTATCGACAGATGGGTTTGCTATCCAAAAGAGTCTGTACAAAAGGCTGATTTTGTAGAGAGCACACAAGCATGGCCAGGCGTGACTGACAGAAATTATTTGGTGTTAGTTTCATACTATTAGTCTTCTCCCTGATTCCCCCTGATCCAGCACCCCATCCATTCCCAGTCCATGTCACCCCATAATATACCTCTGAGTGATGTCTCATGTCAGGTTAGTAAATGTGCTTGCTTGTATTTTATGAAAACAAGAAGTAGTGTAAGGATCTTGTGAAGCATGTGGTACTAAGCTCTATCTCAATGAAAAACAAACAAGTTACAGTATCTATAAAGCACATTCCAGAAGCTTAAACATCATATATATTCACTCAACAAATAATAAGTGGTCCAATATCCAAATATCTATAATTTGCTGAGGACTGTTAAAGGTCCTAAGAAAACAAGCAAAAGCTCTTGCCTTCTTAAAGTTCAGATTAACAAGGGGTTGGACATATAAAAAAAAGACTGTGAAATGTATGTAATGATTGACATTGATCATTGCTATACAAGAAATAAAGCCAAGAAGGGTGGGTTCCATTCTTAAGCACCATCATATGCAATAAAATATTCCATGTTAATAAACATCACTAATTGGACTCAAGTGGATTCACCTTATTTAAAGTATTTACTGATAAACCTCTTTATTGACTTGTTTTAATTTTGCTTCCTTCTTTTCCCCCTCCCTTCTCCTTGGTACCTTTTGAACAGTTTCTTTCTATTTCACAATATCTATTATAAAATCAGAAAAGAGGGAGGAAAAAGGAAACAAAGCCTTTGTAAATAAGGTGGAGAAGAAGGGTTAAAAGAAGGGATGGGGAGGGGCACAAGATATATATGCACAGGAATGAAGTCCCTGTGGTTAATGTGGTCATTATGTATATCTAAAATATACCAATAAAGTTAACTTTAAAAAGATGAATTTCTAGAAATTCTCATTGTTGAGAGCAATCATGGCCTGTATATGTAATATACTAATAAAGATTTCAATTTTAAAGAAAGATAAATTCCTTTCCTGAGGTCCTGTTCTCTGTGGTACAAGAAAAGAGAATCTCTTCATCTCTGATAAAGTCACAAAATTTAATCCAAAGTAAATGATGCAAAGAAAGTTGCCTGAGAATTCTGGAGGAATATTTTTCAAATAGATCAGATCTTTTTGTTAAGTCATATAGTATACAACGCTTGACTGGAGAAGCCAGCATACCATTTGAACTGTGGAAGAAAAGTGCCCTTAGAATAGTGATTGACAAATGCTGGAATACCTCAGAAGATTAATTCAGATGCCTGGAACCTGCCCGGAGTTTCTGGTCCACTTGTCCGCAGGGAAGCCGAAGAGGCCACTCCACGTCTGTTCTTCAGGCTTCCCGCATTTCTGGTGCACCTTCCCCCAGCCTGGATGAGTAGCAGAACACCAGCACACAAGTGGCCAAAGTCCTAGGAGAGCCACTGTGAGTGGCGGAGGCACATACCTAAGAATGTGCTCTGTACTCTGCGTGGCGGGTGCTGCGAAATCTTAGGCGGATGTGGATAAAAAGTTCCTGGAGGTGTTCTTCCCTCTCTGGTTGAGCCTGCTTCCTGCCTCCTGCTTACAAGATGCTTAGCAGAGTGGTCCGCCCTCTCTCGTGGTGAGAAAGAATGAAGAGAGTCATGGGAGAAGGGATAAATGAAGATACTATAACTCCCTGCGGTGCAGAGGAGAAGGAAGGCTGCCTCTGGCCACAGCCAAGAAAGGAGGTGATATGAAAATCAATGCTGGAGAATTCAAGGGAGCCAACCTTCAAAAACACAAACCCAACCTGTACCATGTTTATAGTGGCTCAGTTTTTGATAGCTAAATCTTGGAAACAACCCAAATGTCCATCACCTGGAGACTGGATAAAGATATGATTCTTTTATAGAATGGAGTATTATCCTGCCATTAAAAATGATAAGTTTGAATCATTTCTACTTAAATGGACATACCTTGAGGATATCCTCATGAGTGAAATAAATAGGGCACAGATAGGTACATATCGCATCGTTTCTCTGGTATGAGAAAATAAAGATGTAAATGAGTCCTAGAATTGTATGTTATATATTGTGAAATAGAAAATGCTCAATGTAAAATAGGAAGAAGGGGGAAAATGTTGAGATTATAACAAAAAAGTAAGGAAACAAATTTTATGTATATGGGGGGCAGTAGGGTGGGTAGGGCTATGGGAAAAAATGAGAATTAAGTTGTATCTTATACTGGTACAAATCCCCATTATGGAGTGCAATCATGATGTGTATATTTAATGTACCAATAAAGATTAAAAAATTTTAAAAAATGATAAGATTGAGTTATTCATACCCAAATGGATGGACCTTCAGGACATTCTCCTAAATAAAATAAATAGGTCACAGATGTGTAAATATCATATCTTTTCTCTGGTAGGAGAAAACGAAGAAAGATTGAAATGAGTTGTAGTATATATAGTTGATATTGTGAAATAGAAGATATTTAAAAGGAAAGAGTTTGTAGGAATAAATAACAAGGGGAAAATAATCTGATAGTAATAGAAAAAGGGAACAAAGCTTATGTATATAGGGGGTGGGGGTTGCAGAATGGTTGGGCGAGGGGGAAAAATGAAAATCAAGTCATATCTTATTCCACACAAACTCTCACTGTTGAATATGATGATGATGTGTATTCATAATGTACCAATAAAGATTTGAATAAAAAAAAAACACAAACCAACTGAAAGGACATGATCTGCCCCAGACTTAATCAAACAGTGAGGAAAGTGAATTCATTATAGTGAAAGCTGAGGACACCATACCACAAATGAGTGGTTTAAAATAACAAAACTCTATTGTCTCACCTTCACAGTTCTGAAGACTAGAACTGTGAAACAAGAGCAGTGCTCCTTTGAAACCAACTGGAAAGGGTCTTTCCTAGCTCCTTGTAGACCCTACTAGTTGCCAGCAGAGTTTGGCATTCTTTTCCTTCTAAATGTATCACACCGTCTTCTACCTGTGATGTCACGTGCCTACTTCTTCACCTGCCTCCCGTGTGTGGCTGCCCAACTTCACTGGCTTCTAGAAACCCTGACCAGGTCGGATGAGGCCCAGTCTAAGTCACTGTCTTAACTTGATTACATCAGCATAGATCCTATAATACATGGTAAGAGCTAGTGCCAGAATTATCATCATGAAGCAAAAAGCAGAAATGCAGTATATTAAATACATGGAATGTGGACCTAGAATCTTCAACTCTCTCCTAGATTAAGTTCTTGATCAGGGTAAAATCTTCATTCTCTGAGACTATTAAACATGAATATTAAACATTATGTTTTCAGTTTAGTAACTGAAAATCAAATCAGGTCTTTTATGTAGATTTTAACTCTTGATTCTGCAATACATTTATAAACAAGTGAGGACTTCAACAAACTTTCTGAATGAATGTGTTATACATTGCAGGTCTCTTGAAAACACAGACACAAACATGGTCCTTAACCACAATCTCAAAATTCTAGTACTATGATCTGGTAAGATGATGTGCAAACCTAACTAATGTTTTCTCTTTGTAGCAATCTCATTGGAGCTCACTGAATTTTAGAATTTGTTCCTTGGCTCTCTCATTGTACGTAGACCTTCACCCTTCCCAGTCTACACTCCTCAGTTTTGAAGACTGCTCTTCAGTGGCTTCCATAGAACACAGACATGCTGAATCTCCATTCCCTCTTAAAATCATTCAGAGTAACTAGAATCTGATGGATCATAAGGTTTCTGGTCAGTGTTGGATTTCAACTTGCCTTGAAGCTTGATTAATCGGGTTTCAAATGTCTGGCTCTCTCTGAGGTCACCTTCAGTCTTCTGGAATACATTGCAAGTGGAATCAATGAGGCATCTCATTCCCAAACCAAACAAATGGCCTGCAAAATTACAGCTTTCCCTGGACTGTTTTATGAATGTGAGACAGGCCACTGCTAACATATTTGTCTTCTTGACAAGTTTTGGCTGCAGAGCTTCAGTTCCATGTGTCCAATGTCAGTTAGGAGAGATGTGTGTCACCAATCAAGGGACTCTCGGGGACAGATGGTACACTGAAAGTCATGATCCACATGATTTATATAGAAAGATGTTCACCACAACATTATTTATAATAGCAAGCAATGACAGGCCCTAAATATCCAATAATAAATTATGGACCCTCCATATGATGAGAAAGGCCACTGAAAAGCATTTTAAAAAGAGATTTTAAGGGATATAATAATAAGTTTAAAACCAGAGTATAAACTGGATGATTATAGTTAGGAAACTTATATTTGCGAACAAATGTCTTTAAAAACAGTAACTTGTAAAATAATACTTATTGTTGAGATTTGAAATAACTTTTCTTATTTACATTCCTCAATATATTCTAGACTTTCTCCATTTCATCACAGTGAAGCTTGCCTGTGCCAGCTAGATTAGCTTTGGATCTGCCTGGTGGGCAGGGCAGCACTGCTGAGTGTGCTTCGTAGGTCAGGGGTGTCTGGTCTCCTGCCCCTTCCTGGCTGGCATGGTTCTCCTGCTCTGCTTCATGGTTGTCATGAATAAGTAGCTTTGCCTGCCACGCCTCCTGCCTTCATGGTTCTGCCTTCAAACCAGCTGGACCTGCACTGAGCCACTGGAAAGTGTGAGAGAAACTGAACTCTCCTCTGAGTTATAGGTGTCAGGTGTGGCGTCCAGCAAGTGGCAAACTGACTAATATGCAGCCCGTGTGTATTTGCAATTAAACATGAAAAGTCCTTTTGAACACGTTCTCCTCTGTGTGAGTGAGAAGAACAGACAGCTCATTCTGTGTCTGAGGACACATACGATGGAGTGTTTAGCTTTTCCTGTCTTACCCCATGAGGCAGGGCTTACCCCGTGAGGGAGGTTTGGCAATTTTCAGCCCATCTCATGAGCCGCACAGGCAACAGCTGCTCGTTTCTGAGCATGCTCTGAATATCTGCCAATTCACAAGTTAGGTCTACCATCGTGAAGATTATGGAGGGGCTTATAGATTTTAAAGGTATATTTAAAACAGTATTATACAAAGTGAAAGTAAATAGGTGTTCAAAAACTAGAGGTACAGAAATCTTTTTTTATTTCTTTTTTATCTTTATTGGTATATTTTTAAAAAAATTTTTAATCTTTATTGGTACATTGCATATACGCATCATGATTGCACTCTATAATGGGGATTTGTACCAGTATAAGACACATCTTAATTCTCATTTTTTCCCCATAACCCTACCCACCCTACTGCCCCCCATATACATAAAATTTGTTTCCTTACATTTTTGTTATAATCTCATTATTTTCCCCCCTTCTCCCTATTTTACATTGAACATTTTTTTATTTCACAATATATAACATACAATTCTAGGACTCATTTACACCTTTATTTTCTCATACCAGAGAAACGATGTGATATGTACCTATCTGTGCCCTATTTATTTCACTTATGAGGATATCCTCAAGGTATGTCCATTTAAGTAGAAATGATTCAAACTTATCATTTTTTATGGCAGAGGTACGGAAATCTTACATGAATAAATTTTTAAAACTACACAGCTAATAAAACTAAGCTTAAGTCATCCCAGTTTTAAAACAGTTGGAGACGTTGAGTGTTATTCACACTTAGACAAACCTCTCTGATATTCACATGATTCATGTGGAAAAAAGGGATAAAAGGTCAGTTCACTCTATATGTTATATAGTTTGGTTATAGTAATATATTATATATAAATGATTGTATAAGTATCTCACAACTGCTAATGGGGAGCCTATAGTGAAATGCACATTTAATGATGTGATTATTGTTATTATTAATATGAATGGAAAGGAATGTGTGGACATCACAGTTTATATTCTATCATATAGCACTTTCATAATTGCCAATCTTTTTTTTTTTTGAGACAGGGTCTCACTTTGTAGTTCAGGCTGGACCTGAGCTCAGCCCAGGTGAACCTGGAACTCCCAGAAATCCTCCTACCTCTGCCTCCCGAGTGCGAGGGTTACAGGCATGAGCCACCACCACTGTGGTGTGTGGTTTTGATCACTGGCGGGCATCAGCCACCACGCCTGGCATTGTTGTATGTGGTAACCTGGGATCGAACTAGGGACCTTGTGTTTGCAAGACAGGTGCTGGAACCACTGAGCTAAATCTCTGACCCTATAATTGCCAATCCTGCAGTTGAATCTCAATTTGTTAAGGACACAGAGGGCTTCCTTAAAGTGTTCCAAGGAAAGAATGTCTGGAACATTCAGAATCCACATCCAACTAAACTGATGAAATGTGCTAGGCTGATGAAGCAGGATGTTCACTGTTCTCATGGGGCATGGCCCCTTCAATCCAAAACAGCAAAAAAGCTTTTAAATTCTCTTTAGAATATAACATCATTCTGCCAAATAAAAAGATATGTCCCACCATTTGAATGTGATGAACAAAATTTAAAATTTAACAATCTTTGATGTCAAAACAGTGTGGACAGAGATGCCTGAGAAGTCAATGAAGAGACATTAGATTAGACTGCTGGAAATACTTTCACTTCCTTTTCAGCAGGCCAGGACATAGTAGATATAGCATGGGTTTTGCTTTAATAAAATATAACCCTTAGTATAAAAGTAAAACCACACCAAAACTCAAAGCCAGGAGACTTGGAGATTTTGTAATCCATTCATATATTTTAATAGCATCAAACTCTGGAGCGGGATCCTAGGAAAAGTATTTCATTTTATCACAATTGAAAGCTAACTGCTGCTTTAGGGCCTATTTCTCCTTTTAATGAAATTCACTGATATATACTAGCACATCTCTGTAGTTATCAGAAATACTGACCACCAAATTTGGTGGCTCTCTGTCTCCCAGGAACCTGATAGGATCACATTTCCTGACTTCAATAGGTTGGTGCTTCATACAAGTCATTTGGATCAACACAATAGATGTACAAATAGAGTCTCTGGAACAAGCATGTAATCGCTGACATACAGAGTCCCCCA
>PVIR01026218.1:0-24127 GCA_004026965.1 Petromus typicus | reverse complement strand
ACAATCCTCCTGCCTCTGCCTCCCGAGTGCTGGGATTACAGGCGTGAGCCACCACGCCCGGCACTGTGGTATGTGGTACTGGTTGCTGCTGGGTGTGGGTCTCCACACCCAGTATTGTTATGTGGTTACCGGGGAATCGAACCCGGGTCCTAGCGCTTGCGAGACAGGCGCCGGAACCACTGAGCTAACTCCCCGGCCCGTTGTTTACATTCTTTGTGGGAAGCTGGTTACATATACGTAGAGGTTTTCTAATTGCACTAAAACCCCAGCCTTTTTATTTTACACTTTTTATTTTGAGACAGTGTTTCACTAAGTCAATAAATTGCTCACCCTAGCTAGAGTTTTGGATCCTCCTGCCTCAGCCTCTCAGAGTACTGGGATGACAAGTGTGTGTCACTATGCTCAACTCAGCCCGGTGTGAAAATGAGAAACCATGTTACAGAATATACAGAATGTGAGCTTTTTTCCTGGTCTTATTGCTTACTAGTTATATAACTGAGTAGTTGACTTTCTGCACTTCTGTCTCCACACCTGTGCAGTGGAGACAATGAAAAGTACGCTATTAAAAATAATGCATGATTGTGAGGAATTTTAAATAAAGTTACATGCAGATGTTTCTATAGAATGTTTGATACTCAGTAAAACTACATTTCCTGCTCTTCTGTTTTTGTATATTTAAGTGAAGGTATCATTGTAGTGGTATGACTTTAATATATCCAAAAGAGGTGTAGCTAGAGCAAATGGAATTTCTGTTTTTAGTTTGTTGAGGAATCACCATGCTTATTTCCATAGTGGTTCCCACTTACCATTAAAAAGATTTCTTTTTCTTCACTACCAGGACAGCATTTTTTGTTTTAGAGCCTATTATTATAGCCATTATTAAGGGAAGAAGTTGATATCTTAGGGTTGTAATTTACATTTGTCAAACAGTCAAAGATGATATCTTTTCACATATTCATTGGTGATTTATACTTCATATTTTGAGAAGCATCTATTCATTATAATTGCCATTTTTTTGGTTGAGTCTTTTATATTTTGGGGTGCAGTTTTTTGTATTTTTTAAGGGAAGTCTTACTATATAGTGGCCCAGGCTAGCCTCAAACTCATAGCAGTCCTTCTGCCTCAGCCTTCCATGTCCTGGGATTACAGGCATATCCCCCCATAACAGTCTTTTTGTATTTTTTATAAATTTTTGAGGAATGTTATTATCTTGCCTGGTTGGTCTGGCTAAAGTTTCAAATACTAAATTAAACAAGAGTAGTAAAAGCAGAGATCCTTGTTTTATTCTGATTTTAAAAGAAAGTTTTCAGTTTTCACCCAGTAAGTGTGTGTTTTATAGTGAGACAAACCATGGAATTTATTTTGTAGATCAGATGCTAGATGGGAGGAATAAGTAAAGTGTATGTCCTTTTGGAATATTTTTGTCTGCCATTCCTATGAATATAATTCCAATTTCTTGGCTTATTTTTTTCATTACAAGGTTTGTAATTGTGTAGTTTTATTTTTAAATCTTTCATGTAGGAACTTAGTCTATACTAAAATAATAAAAATTAAATCATTGTTATTTTGTTTCTTTAATACAAAAGCTTTTACCTTTGGGCTTGGCACATATCTACTTTTTTTTTTTTACATTAAGTTCAAATTCAACTGGGTTAGAACACAAAGGTTCTTCATATTTCCACAATAAATCTCCTGAAGACACTGACAAATATGCTGAGAAGCTTGACCTTCCCACCAACAATTCTTAGTGAATGATGTCACATGGGTATTCATGTTTTCAAAATTCCTCTGATAATATCTGAACCACCAGGACTGAGGACCGTTAATTTCAGGAAGCCCGCCCCACCCATTCTAGAAATCCAATTAATCAGCACTAGAATCAATACACGTGTAGTTGATTTCTTAATCAGATTAAGAGATATTGATCCAGGAGCTCAACAGTATGAGGTAGGAAACTGGAGAAGACATAAATTGATGTATCTGTAAGTTAGAGTTACAGGATTTGATAATATGAATTGGAACAACTCTGTTCAATGTGAAGTATTTCAAAACTTAAACTTTTCTGTTATTATGGATCTTAAATTTGCTTCACTACTGTAATTCTCTAACTCCTGGAGACCCCTGTCTATTTCTTTGCTCTTCTCAATAGTTATTGTCTGTTCTTCAAAAGAGAACAACTGGGGACTGTCAGAATTTGAGGGTATGTCAAAGCTATTTGCAAAGGCTCGCGCAGATTAAATCTCCCTGCTTTACCAAAGAAGTGTCGCATTTGGGGGTAACTCAGAAGAAAATTCCCCAATGTGGCCCGGGGATATAGCTCAGTGGTTCCGGCGCCTGTCTTGGAAGCTCAAGGGTCCGGGTTCGATCCCCGGTAACCACATAACAATACTGGGTGTGGAGACTCACCCCAGCAGCAACCAGTACCACATACCACAGTGCCAGGTGTGGTGGCTCACGCCTGTAATCCCAGCACTCGGGAGGCAGAGGCAGGAGGATTGTGATGTGAGTTGGAGGCTGAGCTCAGGGCCAGCCTGAACCACAAAGCAAGACCCTGTCTCAAACAAAAACAAAAACAAACAAAACAAAACAAAACAAAACAAAAAAAGAAAATTCCCCAATACAATTTGAGGTGCAAACTGTAGAACACTGAAAGCGTTCTCTAGTGGGGGAGTCGGGTAGGTGTATGTGCTTCAGCACGGACAGAGGCCGCCATGCTGTGAGAGGGCGCATGCGCTGGAGGACTGAAAGGACGAGCTGGTCTCCAGCAAGGGAAGTGTTACAGCCAGGCTGCTTCTTAGCCTTTCCATAAGGCAGTCCAGGCATCACTGTTTTCTTCATCTAGTAAAGTATTTCTACAATTCTAGCCAGTCATACACAAACAAACATTTCATGAATAGAAAATGTCAATAAAATACCTAAGTGTACATACTGAGTTGCACATTCATAATGACATACTTTCTAAAATAATTTCATTTTTTATAGAGTAGCTTAGGCTTTAGGAAAACAGCAGTCTCTTCATCCTTGTGTAAAGAAATTTTTTAAAATGTTTTCTTTCCAGATTTCTAAGGAAAAAAGATTGAACAATTGTTTTCCCAGGGAATACTAAGCATTTAAACCGTAATAAATTGAAGCTGACATTATCACACAGAGTATGTGAGTGTGAAACACACATATTCATCACAATATAACTGTACATAATAAAGAAAGCTGAAAGTTAAAAATATCTCAAGCTGTACCAACACTGATGAATGACTATTAACTCCTCAAATAGGGCTTCCACACTACGAGATGGTCATACAATTTCAACACGGCCACAAATGGTTGTTCACAAAACACAAAACAACTAAAGTAGTCCCTAAGAGACTCTATCTTCCTGAAACACAATAAACACATCTCTTTTGCCTTCTTAAATCTCTTAGAAGAAAAAAAATTTTGCCTTCCTAAAACATTACTGTAAGAACTCAAGAGTTGGTATGAATTCCGATGGTGAAGCCATTACAGTGAAAGTGAACGCAACGATGTGACTTATTCTGGAATTGCTGTTCATTTTTAACGATTTCAGATAAGTGGTTTCTACACAAGTCAAAAGCTAGCACCCACCCCTCAATCCTGCAGGCCCTGCAGTGGGATACTGGCTTCTATAACCTTTCTTCAGGCATTTGTGGACCAACAAGCCCTAACAAGATGTCAACTGCAAACAAAAATTAAAGTGCTGTGTCCATATTCTCCAAATAACGACCAGATTTATATAACATCGGCTGTGACACTTACCTGCACTCTTGTTTGTCCTTCTTCACTCTGTGCAGGGAGCCTTGTGGATTGATCACTAAATCGAAAAGAAAGATCAATCTGTGCAAGAGTTCACTTGAGAGGCCAACCTGTTATGTTACCAGGTCAAAAGAATAACGCTAGTGATGTAGGTAGAAAAGGCACTGTTCACAGTGGTTTAAGTTATACTGCGATTAGCTTAAAGCCTACCTGAAAATTCAACATTTTTCCTTATTGAAACTTCCTGATTGCTTACTCCTGTTCCCAGAGCTTCCATAGTTACTTTCTTCAAATGAATAGACTAGGCAATAAATATTATATACTTTTTGAGTCTAGGTTGGAAAAGACTATACAGCTTCTACCAGGAGCTCTTAGGATGCTCCCTGTGAGGCTGACACTCAGAAAAGCAGGTCTGTTCATTTCAGGGGATAGTTCCAGGTGAACACATGTCTGTCAGCCGGAAGGAACCATCAGCCATGTGAGTGAGCTGTCCTGGACATATAACTGGTTTGATCTTCAATTAACAACAGGGTCAGCCATACCTTACTGTCAGAGTGTGGGAGACTCTAAATGAGAACTGTCCTCCCCACCTTTCAAATTTCTGCTGCAAAATTTAACATGATTATTGTTTATACAACAGTAGTATCCAGAAATATTTTGACTCATTTAATCTCACAAAATGGGTACCTACTCTTTTGTTGTTTTTTGAGACAGGGTTTTGCTATATAGTTCAAGCCCAGCTTGAACTCACCTATGTGGCCCAGACTGGCCTCAAATTTGTGTAAATTCTCCCATTTCAGCCTCCTGAGGGCTGGTATTACAGGAATGACCTACACTTATTCTTGTTTTTTGGTTTTTTTTTTCAGATGATAAAACCAACTTAATAGTATAATTCCAACACTGTCTAGTTTATAAAAACCAAAGATGATTTTTAAACCCAAGTGGTTGGGCTCTACTCATTGTTCTTAAGTATCTTGAAATAAGTATTATTAACCCTGAACTTTTTTTTTTTTTTTTTTTACAGTAGTGGGGATTGAACTCAGGACCTTGCATTTGCAAGGCAGGTACCAGAACCATTGAGCTAAACCCCCTGCCAGAAAAAGAGGAGAAAATCTTGGTAAAAAAGGAAACAAAGCTTATGTATTTAGGGGTTGGGGTTTGTGGGGTTGGCAGGGGGAAAAGGGAAAAATGAGAATCAAGATGTGTCATGTGTAGGTACAAATCTCATTGCTGAATGTGATAATAATTTATACATAAGATACACCAGTAAAATAATTCCAATGTGGAAAAAATAGATATAGAGGGGAAAAGACCAGCAATACAACATCCTCAAAGGGCCACTGTGTCTGGGCAGAATGGAGCAGGAAGAGCTACATAAAATGAAATCAGATCTTGGGGAACCGACAGACTGTAATAAGGAACTCACATGAGTGTAGACCGTGGGTTTGGAGCTTTGTCCTCGCCACAGAGTGACCACTGGGGTTATGTTTTTTTTTGAAAGATCAGCTATTTTGGCTAAAGGTGCCCAAGACACAGGGGGTACATGCATTCCCACATTGTCAGAATGATTCTTCTCTTGTCTCCTCAATGCAATCTCCATCCACTTCTGATGGATAGACACGTGACCCAGAAGTGACACTGCACCTTCAACTGAATGGACTGCCACTGAGGAAGGGAAGGATCTTCTTCAAAACTGTTTTCACTCATTATTACAAGTGCTTCTATTACTGCTAGCCCTCACGCACGAATTCAGCATTCTAGATAGTGCTTACTGTAACGATCTTTTGTAGGACTCAGCCAGAGTTGTTCTCTGCTCACCTTAGCTGTCAAGAATGTTTATTTTTATACACATCTGGCCACTTGGCATCTGTTCGCTGTCACAACAGACACTTCCCTTTGAAAGAGAAAGTAACTTTTAGGGCTGGTTTACACTTAGCGACATCTGTCTGGATCTTGCGATTGGTTTCCTTTCATCCATTTAATAGGATTTAGTCACCTGTTATCTCTCCTGGCGCAACACCATCCCATCATTGGGCAGCACCTCTGGGAAAGCTCCACAGACGATCAGGTGTCTGCCCAAGGACATGATGATGACATGCAGCGATTCACGGGAGCTGATTCGTTGATGATGGCTGTGCAGTTCACTAGATGCCCTGGTTCTTGATGGTGTTTCCAAGCTGTTCACGTCAATGGAAATGTATAAAAGAAGATAGCATAAGTAAAGCATCGAGAGGGGCCAGGCTTCTTTCCAAGGGATTAAAAAAGACTAGGGGATTTTGGGTGGGTGTATGAAGAGTAAACCATAATGGTAATATTGACTCTCTCTCAAAATGTTATTTTGAAAACTGATCTTAACAGTTCTTATTATAGGTTTCTTCTACCACCCCCAGCTGACTCATTGCCTCAAGGACACTCAGGAATGGAAAGGGACGTTAGCTCTCTTCCCCACCCCTGCTATTAACAGCACAATTCTTTTCTGTGCCCCCTGAGCAGCTTCCACTTGCCTGACTCATAGTATTTCCGACTCTCACAGCAGCATAATGCTGAGCATTGAAGTAGAGTTGGACAAAACTTTAAAGCTAGACTTCCTGTTTACTTCATCCGTGACTGTGTGACTTCATTACATAACCTTTCTGTAACTCCATTTTCTTCTTTTTAAATATATGTTTTCTCACAGTAGACAGATGCACTTAACCCACACCTGGACACCTCCCCCCCAAAAAAAAACATGTACTCTGCCATTCATATTCTTTCTAACAAATACCCTACTGCTTTCCTATCAAATATAATCTTTAGATAATGATCTTTCCAGTTACTTTACAGCTCATGTGGACCAGCAAGGATGAATTCTCATATATTATCTTTTACTGTTAACTTAGCATCTACTATTCCTTTTAAATCTCCCACCAGAAGAATTATTTCTCCATCCAAAGAAGTTCAACCCCCCTTTTTACCAGGAGTGTGTGCTTTTTTATTTGTCCCAACAATATTCCTTATCTGTGCCTGCAGCTGCAGTTCATCTGACATAACTGGCAAACAAAAGTTTCATCCTTTTTCCTAAAGTTCTCCACAAATATCTCACTTGTTATTTTAGCATCATGGTAGTATATTGATAGTTCTTGACAATAAATGAGATTACTTCAGTCACAATTTTTATAATTTAGTTTCATTTTTAAGAGACTTAGATTTGCTTCAGTCCTAAAGAGAGTGTTTATGTAATATTAAATATACATTAGCAGCAACCTTCACTTTTTTCCTAAAGGGAAAATGTTAAGACTCTTGATTATTAATTATCTCCTCTCCCAAATATTCTCAGTATTTGTTTCTGTAATGATTTTTTTTTTGAGACAGGGTCTTGCTTTGTAGTTCAGGCTGATCCTGAGTCACTATGTAGCCCAGGAGAGCCTGGAACTCACAGCAATCCTCCTGCCTCTGCCTTCTGAGTGCTGGGATTACAGGCATGAGCCACCACACCAAGCACTATGGCATGTGATACTGATTGCTGGTGGGCATGGGCCACCACACTTGGCATTATGGTATGTGGTTACAGGAAATTGAACTGGGGACCTTGCACTTGCAAGGCAGGTGCCAGAACCACTGAGCTAAATCCCTGGCCCAATTTCTTGCAAAACTAATCATAGTCTTTTCAAACAATACAGAAATTGTACTTAATAAAATGAATTAAAAACATATATCCCCACCAAAAACCTTCATGTGATGTTTGTAGCAGCTTTATTCAGAGTTGTCAAAAATTGGATGCAACAGAGATATGTTTCAATAGGCAAGTGGATAAAGAAAAAGTGATACATCCTATGCAATGAAAAATTAATTCAGAAATAAAAAGAAATGAGCTGTTGAGCTACTGAAAATATGAAGGGCATTAAATGAATATTGCCATGTGAAGAGGCTTATCTGAAAAATTATATATTGCATGATATTGTGCATAGAATATTCTAGAGAAGGTAAAACACTAGACAGTGAAAAGATCAACAGTTTCCAGGTTTAGGGGAAGACAGGGAAAGAGGGACAAACTGATTGAATAGTGGAAATTTTCAGGCCAGTGAAACCATTCTGTAGGATACCATAATGATGCATTGATGACATTACTCGGTAAAATCTACATAATTGCAAAATACTAATTTCTAATGTAAACTATGAATTATAGTGAATAGTTTATCATATTGCTTGATAAATAACAACAGATATACCAATGTTATCAATGAATAACATTAATCATATGAGATACTGTTAGAGGAGAGGAATTATATAGGAATTCCATCTATTCAGATATGTAAACCTAAAACTGCTCTAAAAAATAAAATCTATTACTATTTTTTAACTCCAGAAGATTTATGTAAATCACTCCATAGCAACATCTAGAGGAAGATTTTGTTGACTAAGGAGGAGAAGGGTGTGTGTGTGTGTGTGTGTGTGTGTGTGTGTGTGTGTGTGTGTGTGTCTGACTGTCTGTCTGTCTGTCTGTGCACCAAGGGGTTGGTCCACTGAGGTCATCTTAGAGTCTACTCACTTCACTATCCCTATTCTCTGCTATGACCTCTTGTCATGATCCTGTGTGACAATAGGCTAGGCTGAAGACCCCCATTCAGACAGGTTGGACCTTTTCTTTTCTCTTTCCATATGTTTGCCTGGATTTTACCTACTTCTGTAGTTTTAGCATGCTTTCTTTCTTTATTGTTTCTTTTAGGGGAAAGTGGGTCTTGCTAAATCACTTCTTCAAATTGCCCAGGATGGGCTCAAACTTAACATCCTTGTGCCTTAACCTCCCTGTACCCACTTGACTATCAAATCTTGCTAATTCTACTTATCAACATCATTCACACTCACACTCTTATTTTTTATTCTACTGTAATTATCTCAATTCTAGATCTCATAGAATATTTCTCAGTCTCCAGAGTAGAGTTCCTATCTATAGCTCTTATCTATTTTAACAACCTCTTTATTTTTGTCATAGGAATCACACTTGCATGAAATCACACTGGTCAGAAGCTTCATATTCTAACTTCTTTGCTCATCTTCCTCTGAACCTCTCTGTGTTCTCTATTTATTCCTATGTTTTCTGCCTTGTTCTTTTGCTTATATTTGAGCAGGTGTTCATGCTTCCTGTACAAGTCTCCTCTTTATATGTCTGCATTCCCCTCTCTATTCTGAACTCCTTTTGAGCAGAAGTCAGTACAGTGTAGTGCCTGGTACATAAGGAACACTCATAAATATGTATTGAAGATTGTATTTAGACTCTACCTTTTTATTTTCAAGATCCACTTTAAAATCCCATATTAAATGTTAAATGTGATCATCTTGTATGTATAAAATGTACCAATAAAATAGATTTTAAAAAATAAAAGCTAACTTTAAGAAAGTAAATGAAAAGTTTAAATAGCAGAAAATATAAATATATGCCATATAGTTTTATTTATCTGATGAGATTCACACGGTGTTAATTATACAAGAGATGTTATTTCCTACCTTTTGAGAACAAGCCTATGGTCTGATTTTTCATTTCATGGATCACATCAATATCTGCTTAAAATGTGCATGACTATACTTGTTTTGATTTATTGCAGACAGAAAAACAACTTTGCTTTTCTAATCAGACAATTTCACCCCACCTCCCCATTCCCTTCTGATTTTATTGCTAGGCAATATATGTCAAAGTAATCCTACCACGAACTCCGTGGGTATTTAATTATTAGCACCAAAGGAAAATGGCAGGGATCAGTGAACCGAGCAAGATCAGCTCCGTGCATTGGATGGACTGTAACAAATCACATTCCCGGGCATCGCCCCCATGTCCTTCCTCAGTTTGCAGTTAGCTGATACCCACAACTGGTTAGTTTGGGGTCTTCGAGTTTCTGCTATGGGAAGACAAGCAAGGTCCCCTTCTCGTGGTGACCACTGCTACGCAAGTCTCGCGCCGAGTCCTCGGAGCTTCCCTCACTGGCCAGCCTCGCCTCGCTTCCGGGTCCACACCGCTAGCGACCCTCACGGCTCCCGCCGCCCACCCGAGGGTGGACGCCTGACCTCCTCGCTGGGGTGCGAAGGCTGCCAGGGAAGGGGCTGCCCTGCAGCCCTCCAGGCTCCTCCGCCCCCGATGGTGGCAGCTCTTCGGACGCAGGGCCTGGGGCGCAGTACCGGGACAGTCCTGGGTGCAGCCGGCGGGGGCGACGCGGGTCTGGGCGCCCTGCGCGGGGCGCTGTCCACAGCCTGCGGTGCTGAATCTCGGAGCGCGCCCGCGCCGCGCTGGCGCAGCCATGTTCCGCGCGGGGCGGGCGGGGGAGGCGCGCGGCGGGCGGGCACCGGGAGGCGGGGAGAGCGGCCGGGCCGGCCGGGCGGGGCGGGCAGGAGCGCGGGGAGCGGCGCCGGGCGGCGAGGAGCGCGAGCGGGTCCTGCGGCCGGGCTCCCGGGAGCCTCCATCATGGTGAAGAGGAAGAGCTCCGAGGGCCAGGAGCAGGACGGCGGCCGCGGCATCCCGCTGCCCATCCAGACCTTCCTGTGGCGCCAGACCAGGTGAGGGGCGCTGGAGCGGGCCGGGCGCTCCGGGCTCGCCGGTCCCCCCGCCGACGCCGCCAACGAGGCCGCGCTGCAGCCTGGAGCTCCCTGTCTGCGGCCAGAGAGCGAGCCCCGCATCCGCTTGAAAACACGCATTTAAAAAATATTTCAGTGAAGTTTGACGACAAGCAGACTGGCAGTTAGGCAATGAATATGTACATTATTAGGGGGGCGGAGGGCAGAGAGCCTGGGAGGGGCGGGAGATAATTACGCCTGGCCGAGCTCCTGCGTCCAATTCCCGTCCTAAATTCCAGCCCGTGACCTGTTGTTTTCTAGCTCCCCTTTGGCGAATGTCTGTTGTGCCCACTTGTTAACCATTTTTGCTCAGGTTCTACCAGCGTAATCTCTCTGGTTAAAGCTCTAAGGAGGATTTTTGATAAGGGATTTATTCTCCCGGACAGGCCTGAAACCTAGGAACGGTGAAGGTTATTATTATTATTATTATTATTATTATTATTATTATTATTATTTCAGAGATACACCCGATACATTAGGTTCTGGAAATCACGACCCACAGCCTTGTCTCTATTCAGTTTTTGTTTATGACCTTCCACGTGAGTGATGCACCACTTGTGACCGCTGGTGATTTAGAATCGGATCAGGGAAGACTTCAGAATAAGAGTGGATGTGGAAAATTACGGAGAGCCGCATCTTTTTCACATACAGAATTACACGTGTAAAAGCAAATGTCGGCTGCTCAGCACCTGCTCATTAACAAGCTAGAAGGAAGCCTGAGATCCCAGTTGCATAGCACCATATCTTTCTCATTGAAAAATATGTCATGAGGGTGCTCTAAAAGTAATTTTGCTCATGTTTGTAATAAATATTTCTTGTTAATTTTTCAGTGCTTTTTTGAGGCCTAAGTTGGGGAAGCAATATGAAGCCTCTTGTGTGGTATGTGATTTTTACCATTTCATGATCGTTTCCATATTCTCTGTTGTAACTTGAATCCAAAGACGAAAACAATACTGACTGTACCTATGAATTCATTTGCCTAATGTTATTGAGCAACTACCATGGCCACACGTAGTCATACCCCTGGAATACAGCAGAGAAAACATAGTGTTTATGTTCTACCATAAGGGACACTGGTCAGGGACAGAGAGGTAAGCAAAATACATAAGGAGCCAGATGGTAATAAGCACTTGCAGAAAAAGTAAGCAACAACTAGTAAGAGTCATGGAGGGGTTTTAATTTATAACCAAGAGGTGGACAAGGTTAGATGCTGACATCATGCTTAGACAAGGGTGAGAGAAAAGGCACCGGGAAGAGCTTCTGATGGGGCCACAGAGACGTGCAAATACAAAGACCTTCACCTCCGGTGGGGCGTGGAAAGATGAAAAGGGCTGGGGGGAAGGGAGGACAGTGCGGTGACGGAGCAGGTGGGAGAGGACCTTTTGGGGCAGAGGTGGAAAGTCAACCCGTTTATCAGAAAAGCTGAGACCACTATAGAGTGGACACTCATGGGATGAGTGGCCCTGAACTGCCTTAACAAGTAATATACAATTTTTTACCTTTGTGTTTAGCCTACATTTTTTAGGTCAGAAAGCAAGTAATGTAAAATAACTGAGGGAAAAGTATAATTAATGTGTATACAAAATAAACTACATTTGTCCAGGGATTCTAAGTGAATCCCATGTTCTTCCAAATTTTCATTTTACCAATTGAGGGAATAAGATATAAATCATGAAGCAAAACTGAAATGAACTTTAGCAGACTTCATTAAAAATTTAGACTCTCATTGCCTATATTATAACTTAAAAGTAGAAACCTACCTATTTTGGCACTTCTAGTTATAGTCACAAGTTGTAATGAAAGCCACCTTTCTAGTTAGACATGCCCACACTCCCATAGAAATTTGTTTTGAGTCTCTTGTCTTTCAAAGTTGTCACAAAAGTTTTTAAAATATAAATTTCTTTCAAGGGCTAGTTAATGGAATTTCTTGTTGAACTTAATTTGTTAGAATAATTTGATACCTGAAATCTCTAAATCTTTTCCTTAAACTGTGCTACAATTACACTAGCTTAAAAATAATCACGAATTTATTACATGTCTGACATTTTTAATGCCATAAAGTATCAGATCATAAAGTTTCATTTATGACAAGTAAATAGGGATAAAAAAATGCAGATACCAATATAGAAAACAATTTCCTAGAGGATGGATATCCCATAATACTATTAGAACAATTGAGACTAGAGGGGCTGGGGTTTTAGCTCAAGTAGTACCATGCCCTTGGAAGCTCAAGGGCCACAGTTCGATCCTCAGTGCTGAAAAACAAAATTAAGACTTGTATTTTGATCTTTCTATAACTGTACAAATTCTATGATAATCTGGGACATCAAGCACCAATCATGTTCTCAACTATTCTAACATTCTATTGCTTCACTTTCCCCAGGACTTTGTCTTTTCCACTGTTAAGCTGGTCTTGAGTAGGACCAACTTATTTTTGTTCTAAGATGCTTCCCTCTCTGAAAATCATGCCTGTTAAATAAGAAAGATTTACTGAGCAACAGAAAAAAAAATGGTCCACTCCATCCTCTTTCTTTCCCTCCTTTCCTCTTTCTGTCCTGTCCATTTAATGGACAGGATATGTTCTTTGACTTTCCAGGCATTAGGCTAAAGAGTGGTCTATGTCAGGTCATTGCTAGGGCATGGAATAAATCACCAACCTCAGAATCAGATTTCTGGGAAGAGCTTTGTCTTAGTTAAGATGTTTTGGACAAATCATTTCACAGGTTATTTTGGGGGTTCGCATTTCTTTTGGTCCACAGTTGTGATGGTTCTTTTGGATGACTAAATAACATTCCACAAAATGTTATATTCAAAAGCATCTTATGGGATTATAGTCTTCATGGTCTTTGCTAGAGGAAGCTTATTTTAACAGAAATAAGTATTGCTTAATAATTCAGGCCATATACTTTGGATCAGAGGCCTGCAATGAACAAAATATAGGAAATTATAACCAACACACTGAAGGTCAACACATACATGATATGCAATGTGAGTGCATTTTAAAGAATTTGGTCTAGAAATATGCATCACTTAAGGTTGATAGGACCTCAATGTACAATTTTTACCAGTTAGAACCTCCAGTTCCTTACTTTACATGCTTTTTTTTTAAACCTACAGTCTTTTGAACGAGTGTTGGTAGAAAACAAATTGCACGGCCTCTCTCCTGCCCTCTCTGAAGCCATCCAGAGCATTTCGAGATGGGAACTTGTGCAAGCTGCTCTGCCCCACGTTCTCCACTGCACGGCAACCCTCCTCTCAAACAGAAACAAGCTAGGTTGGTCCTGCATTGCTGGGTGACTGCTCTGTTCCCCTCTGTGTCAAACACATAAGGACAGTGCATATCGAGTCCCTTCTTCCCAGGCACTGTGCATAGATGACCTCACTTAGTTCTACAAAACAGCCCTTGCATTGGTGTCGTCCTAATGTTCATTTTACCAATAATGGAACCAGTTATCTCACTTTCATTTCCTAACAAGCGATACTTGTCTTAAAGATTAAAATGTGACAGGTAAGCCAAAGCCAGGGATTTTCTCTTCCGTATATTCTCTTCAGACATTTCCCCAGCTGTGTGGTATTGTGCATGAGTGGGTGTGCATGTGTGTGTATGTATATGTTTGTGTGCCCACAGGATCACGTTGCAAATTATTTTTCTCCTGTGGCAATATGTCCTAGCTCTCTATCCCACGTTAAAAAGACACCCTTCTCCATTCCTTCTATGCCTCTTTTTAGAGTCTCTGTTCAAATATTGCTTTTAGAAGAGACCTTCTCAGACTGTGTCATCCAAGATAAAATAGTCATTATCTTCAGAACTCATATTTTTACACCTTACTGCCTATGGGAACATATTTAGGTATCTGATTCTTGCAGGCTATATTGCAGGGATTGCAGCCAATGTAAAAGCCCCCCCGCCCACACCCACACACAGAATGAGCCTTGCCAAGAGTTGTTACTAGTAATATAGAGAAATGTGACCGACTTCTGAGAAATTGGAACATAAAGTTGAAACCCATTGTTCAGGTCACACAGTTGACCTTTCTATGGATGTGTGGTTGTTCCACCCAGGCCACCAGGATAAACTGGGCGTAGCTGAAACAAAACTCCTTCACACCTTGCACTGGATGCTTCTTGAGGCCCCCCAGGACTGCAACAGTGAACGGTTCGGGGGCACAGGCCGTGGATCCAGCTGGGGTGGCAGTAGCAGCGCATTCATCCACCAGATTGAAAACCAGGGTTCTCCTGGGCAGCCTTGCCAAAGCAGCTCCAACGAGGAGGAGAATAGCAGAAGGAAGATCTTCCAGAACTCCATGGCCACCGTGGAGCTCTTCGTGTTTCTGTTTGCCCCGCTGGTACACAGGATCAAGGTAAGCAGGAAGCGAGTGCTGTGCCTGGAGTCAAAGAGCGATGAGGCTTCCACTGGTATTTCCATATGCCACTGTTCTTGACTTTGTGTAATCGTATGACGAACCCAGGTCTAGAAAGTTTTATGTTTACCTAAACTAATGAGCATTACTTCAGAAACATGCATATATTCTTTACTTACTGAAACATTAGAGGGAAACCTGCCTCCAAAAGCCCGACATGTTAAACATTGTGTATAAGTTCAAGCGTGATCTAGGTCAAAAGATCTCCATTCTCTTCTTGATATCTAGAGTCAATCTCTACTGACCACCTCATGATCCAGTCTTAGAGGTTTTTAATACACTATTATCAGTTGAGCACTTGTTCTTTTCCTTTTTTAATCAATATCACATGTTGAAATATGGAGAAACATCCGATTTGCAGTGTGGTCCCAGGTGAGCCTGAATTTTCTCTTGCTCTCTGCTGTGCCCTTCTTTCTATTCCCTCTTCCGCTCATGTACCTTCCAACTCCAGCTTCAGTGTCATCGTTTTCATGAAGACGTTCCTCCGACCTTGCCTGCAGAGATAACTCATTCACTACCCTGGCCATGTTCTACAGCAGTTTTAACTACTCCCACCTTCGCACCCTGTTTTCACATAACCGCACCTTTCTCAGCAACTCACTCCCAACTCAAACACTGCCACCTTAGAAAGTTCTTCCTTGACTATTTTATGACACTAGTGTGTCATCCTGCTTCTTTTGTTGATTTGTCTGGTACTCACCACAACCTGAACTGCCATGTTTGCATACTTGCTGCTCCCACCTGAGCAGAGGTCCTTGAGTAAAGGGATGCTATTTGTGAATGTCACAGCTATATCTTTAGTGTGTAGACCAGCATGTGGCATATGTGGCACTCTCAAGAAGTGTTTAATGACTCACTCATTGAGAAAATCCAAGTTATCAGAAGCTGCTCCAAGTGCTAAAAACAGCAATTAAATATGGATACATAGTCCTTAAAATGGAGAGGACAGGGAAAAAAATCATCTTAGAAATAGCCGAGAAAGTTGGCTATGTGTCAACAAAACATCATCTGCTTTGGAAAAATGTAGAAAAATAGGAATACTCAGAGTGACTATCATGCAAATTGGAAATCAAGGCTGGGGAATTCAAGCTTTGGAAACTGATAAAACTGATTTGAATTTGATACCTCCGCCTCCTGCTTCCTTCCTCAAATTAATTGAGAATTAATGTAAGCCTCAGTTGCCTGAAGTACAATTTGGACTTAGAATAAATTTATAGGACATGGTGAGGATGGATGAGATTATAATACTCAGCCTGACACACAGAAAAGCATCAACAAGGGTTACCTGGTTTTGAGGTTGATATTTGGAGGTTGCTGTTGGTATTATGTAATACTGGTGGAGAAGCAGTCAGATCCCCTTTCAGGAGAAAATATAGATTGTTGAGAAAGCTTACCCTGAACACTGAAGTTTTACCTGTGGGCCAGAAATGAAATACTTATGAGTGAGTAAGACAATGCATACAACACTGCACAGTGATTGGTAAATAATAAATCATTATTATTGGTTATATTTATATCATATGTATTGTTTTGTCATTTTGTCCTTACTGAGAGAGAAGTATTGTTCTAGATGCTACAAAGAATAAGTGGCATTGTGTCAGTACATTTTCTGGATGGTCTTTTTCATTGGAAAGAGAGACCTAATTTTTCAGTGTTATTGGAGAATATGCGGTCGTCAGATCATAGTTTTCTTACCTTCAGCACTGTTGGCATCTACGGACAGATTTCTGTGTGGCAGGATGCTTTCTTACGTGTCCTAGGATGCCTTGTATAACCCTGTCCTCTTGTCACAAGATGCTGGTCTCACGTCCTCTCTCCTGAGCTGTGGGACACACAAATGACTCTAGCGGTCACCGCATCCTCAGGTAGATGTGTAGAAATGAATCATCCTTGATTGAGAATTCGTGCCCTATATCCTCATTAGCTTGCAGGTTATCAGGCTGCATCTGGGTCTAAGGTTTTCTGCCCCTCCTATACCTATGTGCACTGCCCTTCATCAGCACAACCAACATACTTCTGCCTTCAGCTTTCCAACCCTAGGTCAGAACCACCCTTTCTGTTCCTACCCCAGAGATCTGCAGGCTACTGGGGAAATTACCTAACCATGTAGACCGGCGCTTCCACAAAGCTGCACTAGTTGAAGTGTGCCACTGCTGCCTTGTCAGTCTTATCATTGGCTTTAATCCCTGAGGTCTTCACTCAGCGCTGCACAGACAGTGTTGCAGGTTGAGCCTCATGGAGGAAGACTGAGAGGCTCAGATTCAGTCAAGGCACAAAGCCACAGCCCCATAACCTCCCTTCCATTGACTCTTACTTTTGCTTTCCACTAGTGCATGGCAGATAATTTTCACACATCATTTCTAATTTTTACATCCACCCACATGGATGTGAGCATCTCTGCTTCTACTAAACCAGAAAGGAAGTTGAGGTTTGGAAAGAGAATAGTTACACCGGTTAAGTATTAAAGTTAGATTCAAATCCAATTCTCTCTGACTTTCTGCAAATTTTTTTTTTTTTTTTTGAGTTTTCACACTGGAGCTGTTTGGACTGGGTCATGAATAACCTCTTAGCTGTGGAGCCTAATCTCTGTTTTGTAATACTCCTGTCAGCTGTCTTTGAAACAGCATCAGGCCACTTGTTCTCTGGATGACCCCCCCCCCTTCTGTCAATTGTTCGTGCATCCCTAATTCCTTCAGCTACATCTCTTTTGTGAGCTCCTTTTTTGCCCTCTTGACATTGAAGTCCTCTATAAATTCATCCTAGCCATTTTCCTCTGCTTCACAACATCTTTTCCTCAGAAGAAGCCCTTCTTGTGCCCCAGTTTCAATTACTATTTCTGTTTTATAGGTTTAGATCGCTAAATTCTGCGTCTCTAAAGCAGACACCTCTCTTGGAGTGGAGACCAAATTTTCAACTGGCTTCCCCAAATAGCTGATCCAGGCATTTCCAGGTCCCCTGGAGGGAGCCCTTCTCCCCATATTCTCTGCTTCAGAGCACTCTCGCAAACTCACCCCACCATCATTGACACTCTCATTCTTACCAGCACAAGCTGCTAACCAAACTCCTACTTGTTTTGTCTCCTAAATAATTCTCAAATGATCACATCTTCTTACCCCTATTCACTATCTCTTTGTTAAAATTTTAATTACTTTTTATTGAAAAGTGCACTGAATGCTAAATGTCCACCTTTATAATAAACAAACACAGTAAGAGAAACTCACTCTAAAACAAAACATACTTCTGATAGCCGTTCTTCTATTTGGGACAGTTTAAAGTTTTCTCATCACAAAAACAGGAAAGTAGCATTACAAAGGCCCAAAATTGGCCATCTTTTTGAACAAAAAGGCAATGTTTCATAAAAGACTATGAATAGAACATGTAACTAGTTGATACAAATTTAATAGCATTTGTTAAAATCAGCCACCTCTGATGACACATAGGGCTGCTCCTGAGGCGGATCTGTTCCATGCCCTGTATCCTTGTCCCCTTCCCCAGCACCTGACACAGCCACGTGTTCTGCTGTTACTGATTGAGGATGTGGCAGATGGTGGACTCCTTTATCTCTTCCAGCTACAGATGGGATGTTGCACACAGCGATCTCAAGCTTGCCAGTAGCCTTGATGTTCATGATGTCACAGGCACTGCTGATCCACCCGATCATTGTCAGGGCCTTGAAAGTCTCCAGGTCTTCTCTGATGAGGGTGATGCTGTGGTCCATCATGACTCCCATGGCCTTGTTTAAACCCTCTATTTATTATCCTAATTTAAGCTCTCACCATCTCTTACTTTATTCCTGGATCCACAGTCTCCTGGCTTCTCCCATACAATCTACCATCAAAACCAAAACAATCGATCTAACTCATTGATCTACACACGATCTACACACTTAAAATGATTTGTTGGTTTCTTCTCACACAGAAGGTACACTCCAGCATGTAAATTTAGTACACTGTACAACACATGTGACTACTTCTCCTGTGTGTAAGGTTCATATGTTAGGAGCTTCCTCAAGATTATAATATTTTAGAAAGTTTTTCAAGCTATTTTGCAAACAGGTCCTCCTCTCTGTAGCACTCAGATGCCAGATTCTTGTACCCAAAGAAACTCCTCTCCTTTCTTTAGGATTGTGTTTGAAATCCATCTTTGCTTCTTTTCTATTTCCACGATATTCTAATGATGCCTTTATTGTTACACTTAGTTTTGTCCTTGTCCTCTCCTCGTGCACTTTTCTCTCCCACTAGACTCTGCATGGTTTGAAGATAGTAATTATCACTATACAATCATCACTGTAGCCAGCACAGTTTCTATGTTTAGGACGCACTTAATAGTTGTTCAATGAGTCAGTCACTCATTAGCAAAGAACTCTAATGTAAATGACTCATTAATTTGTAAGACTTTATTATTTAATGTATATTTTGCTATTCTTTTCATTTAGAATTAGCCAAAATATTTCATACGAAATCAGTAGTCTGAAAATTCTGTCAAATATGCTATTTACTTTAGCTAAACTTAATCTTGACAGTAAAAGTCATAAATATTTGTTAAACAGAAAACCTAACTAATGTCACAGTGTAATCATTTTATAATACTTACATATTTCTTCAACCCATGTTCTGGAGTGCTTACTATATATGAGACATTATTTAAAGTACTGGAGAAACAAGAGGAAAGAAAGCAAAAGGCGAGATCCCAAGAGGAATTTATATGCCAATCTATATATGCCAAGTAAACAACTTCAAAATGAAATTTAAAATAATAGCTGTTTGAGGAAAACACTTGCTAAGAGACTGGTAAATCCATTTCGAATTGCTTTGAGAGATCATGGGAACAGACCTTCAGTGAAAGCAAGAAAACCACCCGAAATAGGGAAACATGGAATCTACCAGTGTTTACATCTTCTGACTTTTCTCAGGACATTCTTAGCCCATCTGCTCCATAACAGTCTGCATGATAAAGAGAGTACTCTTGGCAAATGAGTACTCTAAACAAAAAGGCAATAGATAGAGTACTCTAAACAAAAAGGCAATGTTTCATAAAAGACTATGAATAGAACATGTAACTAGTTGATAAAAATTTAATACCATTTGTTAAAATCAGCCACTCTGATGACACATAGGGCTGGTCGTGTGTGCCATGTAACACGGGTGTTGCATCAGAGAAGACTCTAGGGGAGGATTTAGGACCCCCAGACTTTATGCAATTCACCAGCCAAAAAGATTCACAAGGGAGCATGACAACAGGACAGAGAGGAGCCCACAGTGCCACGGGGCCTGCAGGCTGGTGAGTGAATGCATTCAGTAGGTGTCCTTTGAAGAAAATGGTTTGCTATTCTTTTCATTTAGAATTAGCCAAAATATTTCATATATTTTAAGAAATATTTCAAATATTTCATAATTTCATTTATGCTCATGAGGAAATGCAACAAACTCAACTTGTCCTCAAAAATAAAACCTTTAGCTTGGGATATATCCAATAAGAAACAATAACAGTATCTGTCAGGGAATACTGAGTGTCGCAGTGATAGAGTGGATGTCGAAGGCCAGCCAGGATTTTAGTATAAGAAGTTTTAGCTTTTGCTATGGTGTTTTCCTTGGAAGTTTTTCTTGTGCCAAGATTACTTATGAGAATCGTGGGAAAGGATTGTGCCCAGAAAAAACAAAGAGATTAATAAAACCAGGTCAGTTGATATTTGAATTGTGCAGAATTGAATTGCTGCACACAGATCTGATGGGCTTTACTTACTGTTAGTTCTTTGCTTGCTGGATAGCGCCTCGCACACTTCCTCATGTCCATTTTAAGGGAACTTGGGTTACTCTCCTCTGAGCCCCAAACCTTTGTGCCTAGTTTCTCAACATCTCTAGTTGAGTGTCTAACAGGCATCTCCGTCTTACTGTGCATGCTCCTGAATTCCTAATCTGCTCCTTCTCATCTTGGCTATTTTTATCAATGGCGAAGCCAAATTTTCTCCACTCCCTTTTATCTCATACATTTTGCTTCCTACTAGTTAGCAAACTCTATATCTTTTAAATATGTTTGGAATTCACCACTTCTGATTTTTCTGTGAGCACCCTCACCTGGCCATCTTTAACCCAGGTGATAAAAACAGCTTCCTACGGCGTCTGTATGTCCACATTTGGCATTTCGCAAACTATTCCCAGTAGAGTCAGTCTATTAAACCAGATATTTAGTGGTGCTGCCAATCCTCAGAATGCTCCAGTGCCTTCCCTTCTTAGCAACTGCTGAAGTCCTTCCTGTGTCCGATCAGACCATAAAGTATCTGGCACTTCTCTGGTCTTATCTTGTTCTACTTTTCTCTTATGCTGTTGAAACCAGACACACAATTGCCTGCATGTTTCTTGACACACTAGGCAGACTTAGAGCCTTTGTTCTCTTGGTTCTCTTTCATGGTATGTTTACCTGGAGATACCTACACAGAGGCTCTTTGATTTAATTTAGATCTTTAGTCAAAACATCCCGACTCACCGTGCTGCCTCTGACCTTCCTGTTCAAGATGCTGGCCCCTTGCCTGCCACGTCCCTTTAAATGCCTTTTCCCTCCTTTATATTGTGAGCAGGGATTTCTGTACGTTTTGTTCTCTGCTGTATTCAAGAATATAGACCAGTGCTAGGTGCAAAGTATATGTTCTAGAAATATTTGTAGAATAAATGTGGAATGGATTCGACTACACTTCCACAGGCAGCTGGGGGCCTTTTCTACTGTGGATATTGCTGTGGCTGGGTGGCCAGTGGGGCTGAGACCCAGCCTAGTTTTTAGCTTCATGGAAGAACCATTCCTCTACCAAGGTGTGAACTTACTCAGAGACTGGAATAGCCTTTTCAGCTAAAGACTACTTGACGTTTGCCTATGTTGCTTCATGATTTTCAGTCACTATTTTTTTTCCAATTTCTTCCTAGTTCTTATCTTTTTAATTTGGTGGATTTCAGTGATGGCTGCTTTTAACAGTCACCAGGGGGAGTTTTAGAAAACCGCAAAGATTCTCATTTAATATGTCTGGGTTGGGAGGGAAGTGAGACCTAGTGATTCCTAAGTGGTTACATTCGATTATGGTTTGCAACCACAGTCCTGAGTGTATTCTTGGGCCTCAGCTGTGTTCACTGATCTGTGGTCATGTCTAGCTTACATCTTCGCATGATTCTGAGAGGCCCAAGTATTTAAGATGTCACCTCACAAGGCTCTGTGTTTTCGATTTATACAAGGTGAGGTTGAATTTAAAATAATTCAGCCTCTCTAAATAATGCAGCGATGATGCAGAGATGTGTTTCTGAAAAAGATCTTCAATTGTAGATGACTTTGGTGAACATAGATTGTAAGTCAGCCCAATCCAGCCTGTGTCTTTGCCCTGAAGGAGTTAAAGATTATTAAGAGAACCATATTAGAAAGATTTGACCCCTCCACACCAAGAGTCAAAATATATTTACCTGATTCCAGGAAGGGAGGAGAGTTGGGCTGGAAAACATGTAGAAAGTCCAAATAGATAGCGTCTGGGGATATTGCCTGTGGAGGAGAAGTGATGGTGATTAAATAATTAAGAGAAATTATAATGATAACCACAATTTGAGATCTCTATGACTCTTAAAATAAACAAGACTCATCCATTTACTGCAAGTGCAAAACAATCATTTGTGTGTTCCCATACATTGCTCATCCTGCATTTTGATTGATTTTTTTTTATTTTACATAAATCAGACCAGTATAATTTCTGTAGTGATTATAGGAACAACTCAGGGTCATTGGTTTTCCCTAGAAACACTTGTTTGAGCATGAAAGTTTTGGTAGGCCAACCACTCTGATAGATAATCCTGTGAACGCTGCACCTTCTGGTCCCCTCAGTCTGTTTTAAAGGGAGTTACTGCAGACAGATCTCTTCTGCCCCCAGGAGTCCGACCTCACCTTCCGACTGGCCAGCGGTCTTGTCATCTGGCAGCCGATGTGGGAGCACAGACAGCCTGAGGTCTCCGGCTTCACTGCTCTGGTAAAGCCCATCAGGAACATCATTACAGGTTTGTGACTCAGATACCAGCTGGGGAGACATAATAGTGGATCCTTTCATGTTTGGGAATAAAGGTGATGGAAAGATTGGGCCTTATGCTGGGAAGAAATGGACCGCTCTGGCAAGTTGTGTAGGTTTCCTGGGTCCAGGACTTATTCGCATCGGAGAAACACTAAATTAAGGGCATGTGGTGGCTCTTTCAGAACTTTGAGTAAGATGTTTAAATATTTCTTGTCTTAATTTCCTCACCTGTAAGATGCGAATTCAAGTATTGATGTGAATAGTACTATAATAGTACTAATAGTACTAATAGTACTAATAGTACTATGATGTGAATAGTACTTACAAGGCAAATATGAGAAATAAGTGAATGAATATATGTAAAAGTTTAGAGGAATGTCTGGCATGTGGTGAATAAAGAGGAAATATTATTGTAATTAGTATCATCATCATCATCATAGATGGAGTAGTCGCCCCTTAACAATCTCAGCTCAGTGTTTCATTGCACCAAAGCATGTCACTGCAGGACTTGTCCAGTGAGAGAGATGTACTGTCAAATTGTAGGACAAATACACCTGATGACACAGTTCATAGGAGGCTCATGCCACAAACATACTACACATATATGTCCTGCTATGGGTTTGTAACCTAAATCTCCTGAGCATTTCCATGAAAGTGCAAGAGATGACAGCACCATCTTGGAAGGTGTCTTAGTAATCAGTAAATGAGAATGTACTTCAGGTGTGCTTTTTGTAGGACAGGAAGTGTTAGCAAACTCTGTTTATAGCACAGAGAACTTTTTAAAAAGACATTATGTGGAAATTAAAAGATATAACCACAGACATATATATGTATATAGTTTTCTTAACTTCATTAGCGCAGACAGTAGAGAATTATGCACATAAAAAGGGCTCTAAAAATGGTAGGAAATTATAAGCAAGTTCTTGCATACTTTTCCCAAAACCTAATACAAGTATGCAAAAATATGTACAAAATTTTGTAGCCAAGAAGTACTGTTTTATTTATATATTTGATATGATGCTAATAGTGACAGATATAGTCATTTGAAAGGCAAAAGACATAGCAAAAATAGATTGATTATGCCATTTACATATATCAAACATTAGCTCCTGAATGCATCAAAAATTCAGAAATGATGCTTTACTGTAGTTACAAATATCAAAACTTTTAGTCTTTCTATACTCTCCTATATGTATAAGGCAGTGGCCACTTCAAATTTGGGTCTCTCTCTCCCTATCTCTCCCCCTGTCTCTTTCCTTCCACCTTCCCTCCCCCTCCCTCTCCCTCTCCGTCTCTCTCTCTCTCTCCCTCTCTCTCTCTCACA
>PVIR01026217.1:0-24108 GCA_004026965.1 Petromus typicus | reverse complement strand
TAAAATCAAGGTAATGTTTGCTTCCAAGAATGAATGTGGGAATATTGTTTCTCTTTCAATTTTATTAAAGAGTTTGAGAAATAGTGGCATTAGTTCATCCCTAAATTTCTTGTAGAACTCAGGGATGAAGCCATTAGAACCTGGACTTCACTTGTTGGTAACCTTTTAATTACATTTTCATTTTCACTAATTGATATTGTGATATTTAGAATTTTCATATCTTCTTTATTCAACTTTGGTAATTCATGTGTGTCTAGGAATCTGTCCATTTGTATGTTTTCCATGTTATCGGAGTACAAGGTCTCAAAGTAGGTATTGACTATCCTCTAGATTTCTGATGGATCTGTTGTGATTTGACCCTATTTGTTTCTAGCAGCATAGATTTGAGCCTTTTCTTTCCTTTTTCTGGTAAGTTTGCTAAGGGTTTGTCAATTTTATTTATTTTTTCAAAGAACAAACTTTAATTCATTGATTTTTTGGTATTATTATCTTAGTCTCTGCTGCATTGATTTCTCCTCGGAATCCTTATAATTTCTTCCCTTGTATGATCTTTGCATTTCTTTTACTTTTCTTTTTTTTTTTTTAAGAATCTTAAGGCTCCACATTAGGTTGCTTATTTGAGCTTGCTCTGTTTTCCTAGTATGAGCATTCACTGCTATGAACTTTCCTCATAGAATTGTGTTCATGTGTCCCATAAATCCCTGTATTTTGTAATGGCATTATCATTTAATTGTAGAAACTGTCTAATTTCTTCTTTAATTCCCTCCAGGACCCATTGATTTTTCAGAAGGATATTATTCAATTTTCATGTGTATGTGAAGTTCTTATGGTTTCTTTTGTTCTTGATCTCTAATTTTATTACACTGCGGTCTGATAATATACAAGGGATAATTTCAATTTTTTGCATTTATTTAAACATGTTCTGTGAGCTAGTATGTGAATTATTTTGGAGAATGACCCATGTGCAGCTGAGAAGAATATGTATTCTGATTTATATAGGGTGGAACACTCTGTAGATATTTATTAAGTCCATTTGTTCAAAAGTCTGGTTCAGATTTCAGTGATTTTTTTTTTTTCTAGCTGATCTATCTATTTGTAACAGTGGCATATTAAGTACTATTGTATTAGTGCTTGTTTAACTTTTCCTGTATATTAATATTTGTTTTGTAGAGTTAGGTGTACTAGCATTTGCTGCATAAGTATTTATTCATTTATTTTATTATTGTGTTTATTGATACACTTTAGGTAGAATTTATGATCTATTCAACATTAAGAATTTGTCCCTGTATGTGTTATATCTTGATTTTTATTTTTGCCCATTCCCATGCCCTATCTTTAACTACCTCTTCAGTGCATATTTATTTATATTGTCATCTCTTCCTCTTGGATTGTTCCCTATACAAGGATATAATGTTGTTCTTGGTCTCTCTTAATTAGTTTTGGTTTGAAATCCACTTTGTCTGCAAATAAGATAGCTACTCCTGCTTGATTCAAAATCTGCTTTGTCTGCAAATAAGACAGCTACTCCTGGAGAATTGATGGAGAATTGTTTTCCATCCATTATTTTCAGTCTACGAATTCCTTTTTGAATTAAGTATGTTTCTTGAATACAGCATATTGTTGAATTTTGGTTCTTAATCCATTCTGCCCATGTATTTCTTTTAATTGATTAATTTAAGTCATTAACATTGGTGTTATAACTGATATGTAACTTATCCTTGTCATGTTTTCCTATTGTTGGTTCTTATTTTTAATTTTCCCCCTTTGCACTTAATTTCTTGCCTTACCTAATGGCTTATCTTTGTTGGGCCTCATGGAGTTGTGACTCTCATTGTCTTTTTCTAGAATACTGTTTATAATTTTTTCAAGTGCTAGTTTGGTGTTCATGAAGTTTCTCAGGTGTTCCTTGTCATGGAAGTATCTTATTTCCCTGTTGATTTTGAAAGATAGTTTTTCAGAATACATCAATCTAGGTTGGAGGTTGTTTTCTTTTAGGGCTTGAAATACTTCACTCCAGGCTCTCCTTGACTTCAGGGGTTGTGTTGAAAAGTCTGCTGTGATTCTGATGGACTTTCCTTTGTATGTGATTTGTTTCTTTTTTCTTACTGCTTTAGTATTTCATTCTGTTGGATATCTGGAATCTTGACTATTATCAGTCCATGTGTGCATTTCTTTTTGTTCTTGGCTAGTTAGAGCCCTATATGCCTCAGTTATCTGTATGTCAAATTCTTTTCCCCTGCTTGGAAAGGTTTCTACTATTACTTCTGTGAACAGTTTTTATTTTAATGTCTTTTGCATGAACTCCTATTTCTTCATTGACTCCAATCAGTCTTATATTAGTCTTCTTTGTATTATCTATTAGTTGTTGGATTGATTTCTCCTGGTCCCTTGCTATTTTTAAGAACTCTTTCCTAGTCATTAACTGAAATTCTATCTTCTCTGTCTGATATTCTGTTCTGACACTGCCTTATTCTACTGCATAAATTTTCTTTTTCTTTATTTTTTGTGGTACTGGGGATTGAACCCAGGACCTTGTGCTTGCGAGGCAGGCACCAGAACCACTAAGCCAAATCCCCAGCCCCTGCATAAACTTTCAATAGAGTGTTTAATCTGGATATCTATTTGAATCTGTTTAAATGGATTCCATTTGTTTCCTGTACTGGGATTCCATCATGTTCCTAAGCTCCTCTTTTTAATCTGTCTTCTCAAGAGTTATTAATCATGTTTTTTATTATGGTCACTATCTTGTTATTTGGGAAATTATTTATGATTTCATTTTATTCCAGATCTTCTTTTGCTGCCAGTTCACAGTGTCTAGGTAGTTGCGTTTTGAGTTATTCCATTTCATTGCTCCCTAGATTTCCCTCTGGTGATCTGGAAATCTGACTTTTTGTCTTCTTCAGGTGGCTTCTCATTTCGAATTTTTTATTGTTGATATTTTTCATTTAATTCCTTTGTTACTGCCTGTAAAGTACTTATTCCAAGTATCTTTCTTGCTAATATTTAGAACCCTTAGGGAGTGGCTACTTCATGGGTCATCCTCCAGGTATAGTTAGCCCTTGGGCCTTGAGTTTGTAAGAGCCCTTAAGCAATCTCAGTTCTGACACACCCAGAAAGACACTTGAAAAGAAGAATCATGTCGCCTTGACCAAAGTAACACAATAACTATCATGGGCATAGCCCAGAAAATGACAAATTGTGGCAGCCATTATTCTAAAAACTTTACCTCATGATCTAGACCCATTGCCACATATTAAAATTAAGGACCAATCAGGAATTGTTTACAGTATGTAAGCCCTTCACAATGACAGCAACACTCTCTGGCAAGAAGACTGAGAAGAAGCTGGCAGAGCAGAATGATAAAAGGAGAAGGAAAGGTTAGAAATAGGGCTAGAGGACACAGGAAGATGATGCAGACCTTGGAAAACTGGTAAAGACTGGAGGAAAAGAGATGGAAGGAAAAACTACAAACTGAATAAACTAACAGCAGTTAGACAAATAGATCCACCCTCCTACAACAATACAGAAAGAAGAGAAACACGAAGGAAGAAAACCAAGAATTGAGCAAACTAACACTTATAGGGAAACTAGAAAATGTGTTTATCCTCCTATAAAAGTGGAAATAGTAGGGAAAACACAAAATTGGACAAAAGCTCCCTGCTCTCCCTGCTGGTGATGGCAGGCTCTGGGACAGGAATTAAGATAACATACCTCACTGCTCTCCCCAGTGGTTATGGTGGACTCTGGGATGGGAGCTCAGGTCATGCACCTCTCTCAGCAAGTCAATTTTTAAGAGAATGAACTATCAATGCTCTCTGAGTCCTACTTTTACTTTTACTTTTTTTTTTTTAAGAGTGTTGCTCTCCAAAACACTTTGTAGTTGTTGCTTTGTACTTCAGGTTGGCCGTGAGCTCACTATGTAGCCCAAGTTAGCCTCGACCTCATCGCAATCCTCCTGCCTCTGCCTCCCGAGTGCTGGGATTATAGGCATGAACCACCACATCTAGCATTGTTGTATGTGGTACCAGGGATTGAATCTGGGACCTGTACTTGCCAGGCAGACGCCAGCACCACTGAGCTAAATCCCAAGTCCATGAGTCCTACTTTTAAATGGACTTATATAACCAGATCTTAAAGTAAGCTAGAAAGCCACCAGTAAAGTAGAATAGTTGTGAGTGCTAAAATAAAATGTAATAACAGAAATAAATGCAAACATATATGGAAATTTTGCCCATAATGGTTAAAAGTCACTTTTCAAACAACAGTGGTAAGTAAATTAGCCATTAGAGAAAATTTAATCAAATGTCTTATTCTTTTTGGTTTTTTAATTCAAATCTTTATTGGTACATTATGAATACACATCATCATCACATTCAACAATGAGAGTTTCTACCAGAATATTACATGACTTGATTCTCATTTTTCCCCTTCCTCCACCCACCCTGCAACCCCATCCCCTATATACATAACTTTGTTTCCTTTTTTATTGCTATCACATTCTTTTTCCCCTCGTTATTTACCCCTACACCCTCTTTCCTTTTTAAAATATTTTCTATTTCACAATGTCAACTATATATACTAGAACTCATTTACATCTTCCTTTTCTCATACCAGAGAAAAGATACAATATTACATATCTGTGACCTATTTATTTCACTTATGAGGATGTCCTCAAGGTACATCCATTTGAGTATGAATGACTCAACCTTATCACTTTTAATGGCAGAATAATATTCCATCCTCTTGCATTTTGTGAATTTGCTCTTCTTCATTTAGAAAGAAAAGAGTCTGTGTTAGTTTCACCTGGAAAACCAGTACCTTAATTATTATTTATTACATTATTTAGGGCGACTTGGTCATTTCTTTCCTTTTTTTTTTTTTTAGGGGCGGGGGGGAAGCAGGGAGAGGGGAAAAGGGAAAAAATGAGAATCAAGTCATGTCATATTCTGGTACGAACTCTTAATGTTGAATGCAGTTATCATGTGTATTCATAATGTACCAATAAAGATAATTTTTTAAAAAATCAAATGTCTTATTCTTAAGCTAAAAAGTAAAGGCAAAAAAAAAAGATATGAAAATCAGCAAATATTTGTATAAGCTGGGGGAAGAAAGACTTTTGAAGGATGATTTTTTTTAAAAGCCAGAACTACATAAAATATTACTAAATTTGGCTATAGCATAGAACTTTTAAACTACCATAAAACATACCACCTACAAAGTCAGCCTGAAGAAGGGACAGGTACTATTCATTACACAGCAGAATTCATGTCTAGAATTTTTTAAAATGAAGAAAAAAACTAACAGTCCAAATAGAAAGTTGAGTACAATACACAAATCACAAAACAAGAAACAAATGGATGGCTTATGAAAAACTACTGATGTTGTTGATGCAAAGAAATGTGAATCAAAGACTTGGCATTATTATTACCCACCAGATCAGCAAAGGCCTCCCAAAAGTTCTACCTCTAACAACAGCATCATAGGCTGGCAGCTAATTATTTAACACATGCCTTTCTGTGGCACATTCAAGGTTCCAACTCCACCATCTGAGTCAGCAGTGTCACTGGGATTCTGTAACACCTCGCTCCCTAAGCTATTTTAACAACATCCATGGGAGATGTCCAGCATGCTCCCCAGTCCTCTTGCCAAGTAGCATAGGGACAGTCAAGCATGAAATCATGGCCCACATTCCACCCTGCCCTCTATATTCAGACTGGAAAGCCATAACATAAGCCCAGTGTCTCTACACCGCAAGGCAGAAACACTAGCATTCTATCTTTTTCAAATGAATCCCCTCTCAGAAGACTTCTCACAATCACAAAGAGACAAATATATATATGCAGTTGTGTAAAAACATGTCCACAAATAAGCAGGTGTTACTGGTTATAGTAAAACTGATACGAGTAAAAATGCCAGGGCAGCAGAAGAGACAGGAGCTGCCAACTCAGCTCTGCAAGCTAGAGATTCCATGGTACATGGACATCCAAAGGGAAGAAGACTTAAGGATGGATTTTTGTTGTTGACAGGAATTTGAATTTAGCACATTTACTAGTGCCCAACATTTATAGCTAACTGTGGCTCCAGAGGTGCTGAGCAGTTGCAATGACTGGAACATAAAAGATGCAGAACACAGTATAATATTGAACAAATCATACTGCTCCTAAATTTAGTTTTATTCTTTTTTTTTTTTTTTGTACCAGGGATTGAACTTAAGACTTTGTGCTTGCCAAGCAGGCAAAGGAACCACTGAGCTAAATCCCCATTCCACTCCTAAATTTGTTTATAGAGAGACACAGGCACAGTATTCCTTAGGCAAAGATGCTGGTTCTTTGTATTGGCAGAGGGGTGGAGTATGAATAGAAATGAAAATATCTTTATTTTTAAAAATAAAACTGTTTTAAAATACTGTTTTATTTTTAAAAATAAAACTGTTGGGCTTACTTCACAACTTTTGATAATATATACTTGAAATATTTAAACAGATGCAGGCTTATGCTGTCTTGTCACAATCCTACAAAATGCTGGAATAGGTGTGGGCTGCTCTCAGAGCACATTTCTCTTGGTGAAGCTCATCTGTCCTCCATTCTCCTCTCTCTCCTGAACAGAAGTCAGGCCCTTGCATATTGGGAACATTCGCCATCAAGGTGACTGAGTGGACACAAATTCAGTTGAAAAACAATCCAAAAGCTAAAACCAAGGCAATGGGGGAGTTTTCTCAGCCACTAGAGGGCAGGAATGGAGCAGTCTGTAAGGGAGGAGGGGCCAGGAAGGAGATTATCTGGCCAGAGTTAGACTCCAAAGCAAGTTTTGACACTCCGAAGCATGAAGATGCCACATGTATCCAAGGCTGGCATCCCCTGAAATGCCTGATCCATTTCAGAAGCAAGGTTCTAGACTAAGGGTTAGCACACAGCCTATACTTATCAAGGCTCTGAGGAGAAAAAGGTAGAAGGCAATACTTTTCACATCACAGGCAATATGAAACACACTATGTGAGGTACAATAAGTCAGACATGGAAGCACAAACACTCTATAATTACTCTTACATAAAGTCTATGGAATAAAGTCATAGAGACAGAAAGTAGAATGTTGTCTTCCAGGGCTTGGGGGAAGCGGAATGAAAAATTAATGTTGAATGAGGACAGAGTATCAGTGCAGCTATACAACACAAACATACTTCTGGAGGATTATGGTGATGGTTCCACAATGCAAAAGCTATTCAACTAGTTAAATCTTAGGTTACATGTTTTGCCACTGTAATCATCAATTATTGAAGATTAAGCCATGAGAAGCCTGAATACCTTGAACAGGTACAGGACAGGTCAGTGGTAAGGTGGAAGGTTCTCCCATGAGCCCAAGGTCAGAACATGTTTTGTAGAAGAATCTGACTTTGCAGTGACTTTGGAGGCTTGAGAGAGCAGCTGGGTCAGGTATTCTGCCAGCAACAATGTTCTCTGCTTCGCAGGGGTTGCTCAGTGAGCATTTAACATCAGGCCATACAGCATCCACGCTCCTGCCTCTGGTGGACAGTGTCTGAGCTGTTCAGAGTTAACTGTGAGCAAACCACAGCCCACGAGGGACCTAGACAGACACTCAGCCTGTAATTTCTCAAGAGCTGCTGATGTCCAGTCCTAGGCTTCCTTCTGATTCCACGCTGACTTGCCTTTAAGCCAAGGAGAGTGGAAATGGGCCTCAGGAAGCTGTCAGATAAGTCATGTAGGGCCACCTCTGTGTGCACCCTGAGAGGCCAGCATCTGCTCTCTTTTAACAACATGGCAGATCACTCATCACTACCTCCATACAACTTTTTAAAACATCCACCCACTAGAAAAGATCAACTGCAATGAAATCTGTTGGGGCAGAAGACACATTACTCAAGTGGGTGGATTAATTTCATTTTGTTTCAAGCGTGGGGTGGGAAGTTATTCAACATGGTAAATAGGATTCCATCTGCTAGGGGTTTTGTTTCTTACTTCAAATCCAACAAGAAGGGTTAGCAAATCCTGCTGGCAGTTAGAGGAAGGTTAGGGCTACATTTTCTTATAAACTTACAGGTCCTCCTCTAGTTTTAACAATGGCATGTGTACACTGACTCAAAACAGAAGCTAGTGGGAGAATCTTCAGGCAATAGGTTAATAATGACTAACCATTTAGAAGTGGAGACCAGACCAAAGTGCTTGAAAAAATGAAAAGCAAAGGGATAGTAAATAGCTAATAGTGAAGGGACATGAAACAGAATTTGTGCTGCTAGAAGTCAGAGAGGGGCAATAATCACTCCAAACCAACCTTTCCTCCAAGCAGTGCATGCTCTGCAGCCCAGAATATCTACACCAAAGCTAATTCTTGGTGTCTTCCCACCTCTTTGTTAAAAACCTATGTCTCTCCCTATCTCTCCTGCTCTATTACCACATAAACTATTGCCTGTGTCCTCAGCCTGTGGCCACCTGACTTCTTTCCTCCACTGGGGTTGAGGTATACTGGTTTCCTTTCCTTTCCTTGCACACATCCAAAAGACTCTAAAGTTTTGGGAATTTGGCTCACACAGCTCTGACTAAAATACTCTACCCTCAGCCCATTGGACCTGACCCTCCAGGGCTGACTCCTTTCTCACTCTCTCAGCGAGCTCGGTCTTGCTGAGTAGCCTGGCTGCTGCAAGTTCCTAAATCTACCCCACCCCCCCGCCAACACACACACACACACACACACACACACACACACACACACACACTCCTGTGTTGTAACCTGTCAGGGAAATGCTGTTTCATTTCTATTTTATGTTCACTATCTCATCTAACACAAAGTTGCCTGAAGGTAGGGCTGCAACTTTCCATCTATCTGACCCAGTACAGTGCAGGGTGAACATTAAAATGTGAGAAATGCACAAACTGCAGTGGGCTGATCACAAAATGCTCATGTGAAGGGAAACTGAATCGGGCTTCTTAGGATAAATAGACTTTTTACAATTACTGCCTTGTCTCTTTTTGAAGGAAATAACCTGAAAATACTAGTAAGTCATAATGAATGCTCTGTACAGAAACTAATACATACAGAGTTATGTGCCAAGTACTACTATAAGTACTTATTAAGACTTGACTCAGTTTATTCTCAAAATATCTTTAGATAAACTATTAACTCCATTTTTGCACAGGAAGTGCTGGGCACTGCTACAGTTTAGGTTGAGAATATCCGCCAAAGTCCACATGCTCAGAGACAGGGCTTGTGGAAGGTGACTCCATCCTGGAGGCACTGTGCTCACCATGTGGGGCCTGGACAGAAGAGACAGGGCACTAGGAGTGTGACCAGGAAGAGTGTTTCTCCCTTCCTGTCCACCTCTTTTTTCTCTGCTTCCTGGCTGCCTCGAAGTAAGCAGCTGCCCTCCCCCCAGGCCTTTTCACCAGGTACTTCCTGACCTGAGCGAGCTGACAATGGACCATAACCATGAATCAAAATAAATCCATTCTCTTTTAGGTAGTTCAAGTGTTAAGTATTGTGGCTCAGTGAGGAAGAGAGTGACTAAGGCACAGAAAGAATGCTAGCTTAATCAGGGTCATAAAGCCAATAATGGCTGAGCCAGGATCCAACCAGGCAGGCTGGCTCCAGCCTAGACTTTCACACCAAATTTGCAGTGTCCCCTGGTATAGCTCCCTTCCCTCACCACCAACAGATGCCTGCACTTCACTTCCTTTTCATTTCAAGAGGGGATTTCTTGTTTCCTCAAATCTACCAAAAAAGATTTTTGCCCCAGACATCTGTAATTTTTCCATTGCTAACTACCATGGAAACTTACTACATGACACTCAATGAACACCCTTATAATTTAGTACTTTTCATTCATTATCATCAGTAGAAACAAAGAAAGAATCTAGGGTCTCAGAAGCTTTAATGACCAGGAAAAACCTAAGCACACAATGTACCACAGAATCCAAATCAGATTTCCACTCCAGGACAAGCACTTACAGTTTCATCTTCCAGTCTGAGCTGGAGGCTCTTTTCTCCCTCTTTATAGTCCTTGGTTAGTTCAGCTGAACACCATACTTCATCTGGGTCAGGAATCCAGACCCTTGTGTACTGAAAGATAAGAGAAGAAACTTAGATACAAAATGGAAGCACTTACGTTTCTAAACAAATATCTGGCAGGAACCTGTTAGGCAAACTTCTACCACCATCTGCACACATCTTTCCTCCTTTTCATTTCAAGACACAAGGTGATCCAATATCATGATAACAGATAAGTAACTCACAGGATTGATAGCAGAGGGCACCTTCTAACTCTTAAGAAAACAACATTGATTGATGAAATTAGAATTCTGCCAAAGACCACTAAGCATACATTTGGTTATATCTGCAAAGGTTTTGCATTATCCTTTCAAAGGTTGGTTAAAAAAAAGAAAGAAAAGGCATTGTCAGAAAGAAGCTTCAGCATGCTAAAAGCAACAAAACCAAGAGCTCTGAGAAAATCTTTACAGTTTGGGAAGTCCTGCTCTGATATTCTGCATTCAGCTGTCAAATCATTTTCTCACAGAGGTAAATCTGATCAACAAATCAAATGCATACTTTAACATCCTAAATTGTTGAGTTTTTTTGTGTGCATTCTTTAAGCCATAAACATAACACAAAACCCTTACTCCACAATCCCCAGTTGCTATCCTTCTTTGGAGACAAAGTCATTTAACTTGACCAAGTTCTGGCAGGAAAGAACACATTCTCTATGGCCAGATACATTCTCTATTTAACTCTGACTCTTAGTCCTGGCTGCCTGTTAGAACCACCCAGGAAGCTCTGAAAATATAAACTGTGGGCTCCACCTAAGACTAAGTTAGGATCTTGGGTGACAGAAAAGATCCTGAAGAGGGACAAGGATGTGCCGTTCTCAACTGCAGCATCTGGACCTTCCGCTATCACTTCTGATCTCAACATTTATACAGCCGCCAAATTTCTGAATTTTCCTCTCCTAGCTGAGGGATTTCCATGGAGCTTCTTTGAGAAGTTATGTATATGTGTGAATACATATATTCAGTTTTTGTGCCAATTTTTTTTTCTTAGCAAACCTGAAACAAATGGCTTCTTTAACCAATAGGTCAGCCAGAAGGTATGCTTGGGTCAGAATGATTCATACGGTGCCAGTCAAATAACAGTGCTAAACACAGCCTTACGCACAGGCAGCCAGCTGGCTTTATTTGGGCTGCAACTTTATTTTTAAGACAATATTTTCCTTCTGGTGGTCACTAGTGTTTTTGTTTTGTTTTGTTTTTTAAATTGAAATCTTTATTGGTACATTACATATACATATCATGATTGCATTCAACAATGAGAATTTGTATCAGTATATGATACAACTTAATTCTCATTTTTTCCCATACCCCTACCCACCCTACCACCCCCATCCCCTATAGACATAAGCTTTGTTTCCTTTCTTTTTTGTTATAATCTCATTATTTTCCCCCCCTTCACCCCATTTCGCTTTGAGTATTTTCTATTTCACAATATATAACATACATTCTAAGCAAGATCTTGACTTCTGCTCTACTTGTCTCTAATTCACCATCGAACAGTCAAATCCTAAGGCAATGCAATGAGAAAACTAATCAATGAGAAAGCAATGACCCATTTATATCCTTCACGTTCTAGCTCAAGGTAGGTGGTGAAAGTCATTTTTTTTCTATCCTTACAAAGAACCAGATTCAAAGAATCATATCCTTCTCCCTGTGTCCCAAGCCTGTCTCAGAGGATGACATTACTGTTATGGTTACAGTAAGATACCATAGTACTTTATGATAACAACTTTATAGGTATGGTATCTGAGAACTTCTCAGTAAAATATAAACTCCAGAGAAAATCCTCCAGCACTTGCCAACCTCAAGTCAGCACTCCTTTTCCTCCTAGTTGTTTTACTTTCTCTACGTCACTTAAACCACCACCAACTCAGCTGTAAGACAAATTAACCTCTGCTCCCTTAACTTGTGAGTGTGGACTATTTTGTCTCAGCAACAAAGAAAGTAACTAAAACATAGTTTGCTACCAGAGAAGTGGGGTCACTGCTGTGACTACTTGATCATATGGTTAAGAAGCCTCTGGGAATGGCTTGTAGAAAGAGTTTAGAGATGTTGGCTGAAAAAGTAAAGTTGAACTGACTTAGACAGTAGTATGTGAGAGATTGTGATTCAAAGTTCAGAACAGGCTGACAGAAATCCTGGTGGTAGAGATCATTCTCCGGAGGCTTCCGCTGGGAAGGACTGCATAGGCTGTTGCACTCTGGAGCATATGTGTTGTACCTTGGCAGTAGGTTTGTTGCTATTTGTTAGATTACACAGACTTTGCTTGAGATTGAGATTAAGGGTGATGGACTAATTAATCTGGCAGAGGAAATTTCAAGGCAGTCAAATGTTGAGGCAGTGGCACTGCTACTCCTGGGAGCTCTTAGCCAGAGTGATGTTGAGAATTAAGAGGAAAAATTCCAAAAGAGTGATTTAACATTTTTTGAATTTGGCCAGAATTGGAGGCTCCAGGATAATTATGTACTGCAAAGAAACAGCAGAGATCGCCACCACTGAGAAGGAACAGGAAAATAGAAAAAATGGCCTGAGGCTTCGCAAGGAGCAGCAGGACTCCACCCTTTACAGCCTGAAATTTGTAAAAGTGAAAGACTTTGCTTTGAGAACTGTGTGCCAGAGCATCATGTACCAGAATGGTGGCCCCCTGGAGAATCTGTTCCTTGAGATTAAGTTCACAGTGTTCAGCAACTCAGGCGCTTGACACACACTCACAAGAGAAAAAGGAAGCCTGGCTACTGCTCCAGTTGGCAGTAGATGTTGGCATCTTCCACATGGCACTGGTTTTAGATACATGCAGAATGTAAGAGCTGTGGGGCAGGAATGCTTCTACCGAGATTTCAGAAGACCTGGGAGGCCAGGCAGTGTGCACCTGAAAGGGCAGTGTGTGAAGCTGCGCGTGTGAAGCTGAAGATACAGTGGAGACCCCAGAAATTTAAGGAAGCCAAGAACTTTAAAAACTGCAAAAAGGGACAGAGGTAGCCAAAAAGAGAAGCAATGGGATAACTACTGTGAGTGTTAGGGCAGAGCCACCCAAGCAAGCCCTTTAGAGTTCATAACTTGGCACAGATTGCCAGGGATGCTGGAAGTGGACCTGTAGTATTTAATGTTTGCTCTGCTAAATTTTGGTTATCTATTCCCATTCCTTGTTATCTCCCTGTTTGTAACTTTTGGTATGGAAATATCTATCTTGTACTATTGAATGTTCAAAGCATTTAACTTTCTTTTCATTTGTACAGGAGCTTGCAACTATAGATTGCCTTAAGTCTCAGAAGACTTTGGTCATGGACTTTTCAGAAACATTGAAACTGTTAGGACTTTGGCATCTCTTATAGGTAGACTAAATCACTTTTGCATAAAGGAATGTGCATAAATTTGGGGGCCAGGGGGAAAATGTTATGGCTTGTGTCTAGATGTCCCCCAAAAGCTCATTCAGCCAAAGGTAGAGCTTTTTCAGAAGTGGCTGGATCTAGAGTGTGTAATGCTGGGATTGATTTATGATTCAATGCTAGGCTCATGGGCATTAGGATGAAGAATGTGAGTATTACTTGCCCTAAATAACCTCAATAAAATATAAGGGATAGAAAGAGCTGGGTTGTCTCCCCTGCCTGTTGTTGCTTTTGCTACCTTCTGCTTGTCATGAACTGTTACTCCTCTACCACCATGCCTTGGAGCCAGCCTATTAGATAGTGAAACCACAAATAAACTAAGCCAAATAAACTTTCTTCTTTTGATTTGGGGTCTTGAGTATTTTGTCTTAACAATGGAAAAATAACTAAGATAGCCTAAAGTACTATTTAGCCCAAAACAGAAAAGTATGCCAATCCTTGCCTTGTACCTGCTATCTCTCCAGGATGCAGTGTCCTTTCTTTACTTGTTTGTGTAAGCAGAGCTCTAATTCCAGCACCACTTCCTCACTGAAGACTAATCCCAGTAAGTCAGTCCTATTCAATCATAAGGTACCGCAATAAACCCTTCCCTGTTTAGTTTCTTTCTGGTTTTGCAGTCATTTCTTTCATGTCAGTTTAATCTCATTTCTGCAAGACTGCTGAGATACACTATCAGGTATCTTTTTATCCTTTGGACCCAGCACACCCTTGCCACATAGCTAATGTTCACTAAATGTTCATTAAAAACAAAATAACTAATAGAATGTGCATTTATGGAACACTTAGTTTATACCTATAATACATTGTGTTAAGTCCTACATAACCATGTACAGTACCAACACGGAAATTTATCCCCTGAATGAAATTCAGAAACCTTTACAATCTAGTTGGGCAGATAATTGGCATCAAAATATTCTCTAATCAGGTGATGTAACCAATTCCTAAGGAAAAATAATGACTGACCAGTGAGGATTAGAGAAATAGGGTAAGTAACAAGTTAATGTCAATTTAGAGAAAAAGTGGGTAGCCAAATTATTGTAGAATTTTTAGTGGATACTGTATATGTAGATCTGATCAAGAAAGCCTTAGACTCAAATCCAGTATACATTTGATACCTACTATATGCCTGCTGTGGGCTAAATGCCACGATCCATTTCTTCAATCTCTACACTAATGATACTTGTGGATAATGCATTAAGATTACAGAAGTTCACTATTAAACCAGAACAACATCAACACTCTATTCTGAGTGTACAGTGTGTTGGCATCTGCAGTCCCCTCACCAACTCCCATCTGTTTCTTGCTTTACTTTTATCCTACTTATTGGATTTTCAGCCTGGAGCTCCTACTGGGCAAGGCTGATTACTCAAAGTCACACTTAACACAGATGATGAGCAATTCAGTGGATATCCAAGAATAATATACCAATAATCAAATTTAAAAAAACAATTACCCATCATTCCTTCCCATCCTGGTTGAGACCCATCACCCTCAAGGACGTTGCATGGCCTCCAAAGCAGTATATTATCAGTGCAAATTAAACACCAAGACATGCACACACACACACACACACACACACACACTCATATACAGGGGAACTAAAGAAGGAAAAGGCAAGCACAAAACTAAGGTAGCAAAGTCTTAAGGATGGAACAAAGACATGATCTGAGCTTCAGAGATAAAGGGCTTCTTTTTAGGGTGAGGAAAATATAATGAGACAAAAGTGATGGTTATGCAATATCAGGAATACACTAAATGTCACTCAATTGTTTAGTTTTGTTTTTTGTGACTGTTCCCTCAATTTAGAAATAAATATACCTCACATATTGTGAGTGCAAGAGTGTCAATAGCATCTTGTGTACTCTTTCCTTGTGTGACTTTTGGTTACTAGCCTGTGGAAAACAGTAAGATAAAATATACTCTTGTAAAAGGTTATTTTATGTGCCAGATAGAAATGCTTTAGTCTACAACCAAGGTTCTGAGTTGCCTCTTAATTTTTCTCAGCTTCAAGGAATTCCTTTGTACAAATCTGACCTCTTCCAGTTTTACTACAAGGCAGCAGACTATTGAAAAGAAAATCTTACATAACTTAATTCTAGGGTTAACTGATTTATTTTTATCCTGTTTTAAATATGCTTAATTCCATCATATCAAAGTAAATACAATAACCAGTCTGACCTAATTATCAAAGAAGTTTTGATTTTGGAAAGAGCTCCATATGTTAACTAGACAAGACAGATGCCTCCATTAGTACTGAGCTGTTCTTATAGCCCCTGTTCATTTCTTTCATCTCTGCAGGGCTGGCTCCAGTGGCAACTCTACATACATCTGGAGGGAGGGGCTGCCTGTGATAATAGTGCTCAACCCTGGGGAGCTTTCTATAAATTCCCATGCCAAACAACACCTGAGACTATTTACAACTTCTGGGGGTGGAAACCAGTCAGTGTTTTTGAAGCTGTCCAGATAAATCCCATAAGCAAGCCAAGTTGAAAACTAGTAGTCTATGTGCTTTGACTGAGTCACTGGACACGTAGACCCTCCTATGCCCAGATGCCTCCCTCCACTGGCTTGTGGTTGCACAGGAAATCCCAGCCTGCAGATTCTCTCCCCATCTAAGGAACTCTTTCCTAAACTCCCAGCAAAATGTTCATACAAATCTTAAAAAACCACATCATTTACCATTTATATGAATCTTCACGCAGTCTACCACTGTGGTTAAATATGTGAGCTCTATAGTCAGATCACTTTGGTGGGAATTCTAACCTCCATTTATTAGCTTAAGTTAATATATGGGTCTGAGGTTTGTTTTTGTCAGTTAAATAATGGAGTAAAAATTATATCTGCTGCATAAAATTTCCTATGAATTAAAGAGCTGTGGTACAGCGTACAGGAATATTAGGAAATGATGATGGTGATAATACTGTGCACTGTGTGTCTGGAAAGCAAGATCCTGATGGTATTTTTGGTAACGGGGATAAAAAAATAAACTTCAAATGTTCACATCATTTTGGTACTTTTAGTATTCTGCAGTTATAGTACTTTTTTCCTTACATTAAAATCTACTGGGATCTAACCTTTCTCTAAAAATCTGAGAGAAATCACTCTCAGTGCTGGCTGCCAATATAAGAAATAGCTTCAGATCTCTAAAAAACAAAAACTCCAGTACTCATGTCCTATACTACTTGCATAATTAAGATTAAATCTCTGGGGGAAGAATGTAAGCATTGTTTTGGGGTTTTTTTCACCCTTCCAAGTGATGAATATGTTGTTGTAATTAAAACTATTTGAGAGTGAGGCCCAGAGCAAAAGTAGACTGATTGTAGGGAAAGATGACAGACACATCTGGAACATTCATTCCCTGAAATTATTAACCATGCTACCTCCATAACGTTTTTTTTTTTTTTTTTCCTGGAGATAGGGTCTTGCTTTTGTAATTCAGGCTGGCCCTGAACTCACTATGTAGTCCAGGCAAGCCTCGAACTCACAGCAATCCTCCTGCCTCTGCCTCCTCAGTGCTGAGATTATAGGCATGAGCTACCATACACAGTGATAACTTTTAATTTAAGTGATCTTAAGGACTTTAGTAATTTCAAAACTAAGTTGAAATTTTATAGAGGTGACCAAAGGGCCAACCAGAGAGTTCAAAATACTAAACAATTTGCCTAAGTTCCTAAGAGCCAAGTTAGGTAGTAGAATCAGAGGAAAGATCTTAGCCTCTAAGTCTTCACTGCGTATCACTCCTACAGAAATATTATTTTCTTAGGAAGAGCCTAGGTCCTGCTGAGCGTCTATTTTTTAAAGTGTCATGTAACTGCACATGAAAGTACAAATGCCCACTTACAGAGAGAGCAGGCTAAAGATTTAGTTGTATGGAGTCTTGATCTGAATCAAGGAAGATTAGACGTAGATCTCCAAAAAAAGATAAGAAAAGGCCCTAGGGCCTAACTTTGTGGATGATCAGATCACCTACCCCACTATTCCTAACTATGTTTATGGACCCTAGGAACACTGTCTGATTCTAATTTGTTTACTGCTGTATCCGTAGCACTAAAACAACATCTATTTTTTAGTGGGCACTTAAATCTCTGCTCCCTTATTGAAACCAAGAATCTGGTTAGGGATAGATGGAGAGGGATTCTTAGGCTAGAACAGAAAATATAGTCAGTAAGAACTTTTTGAGAACTGAAATTTTTGCTAAAACTTACTCGGGAAGATACACGTTTGAGGCAATCAATTTCATTCAAGGAATTTAGAAGACATGAAACTTTTCTGCAGAAGACTAGCCCAAGTTCAAGCACAACAGGACCAACAAAGGGAAGGTCACCAGTAGAGAAATGAGTAACTTGACAGATTGTGAGTTTCAAGGAAAAAAAGTAGCTGCTTATTCAAATAAACCAGACACAAGCTTAAATATTAGATGGTTTCTCTTTTATGAAAAACCCAAATTATAAATAAAGGGCAGAGTAAATGATAGATAATAGGAAGTAGGGAGATAGATCTTTTTCAAATGGAAAGGGGAGCCAAGAACTGGAGGGAGTGAAAGGGAATGCAGGAATTAACATGCATTTGTGTACACATATTAACTTCACACAAGGACTACAAACATATAGATACATACGTACATATATACCCACTCTCCAAAAAAGAAAGAAGAGACCCAGCTCCTATGCTTTATAGAAGCCTCTTTCCCAAAACTGGCTGGAGCCCCAGGCCCAAGAATATAGTAACAGAGAAAGTACTTGAGAACCCAGGGCTCCGAGCCTGGAAAATCCTCTAGGCCAAGGAAACTTGTATCCTCTTGTAAATATGCTCTCTTAAAAATGACAATATTTATTTCTTCAAAGAGTTTTAAACAGGCAAACACATCTGAAGGCACTTTAAAGTCTTCTGTCTTGTGTAAACATGTCCACCTTAAAGCTTCTCCTATTAAAGCAATAGTTCTACGGGAGAGGGAAAAAGAAAAAAAAAAAAAAACAACCACATTCAAACTAAGCCACAGCTTAGTTCTGATGCCACCACAAAGACAGTGTCTCGAGTGGTTTGATATCTGGTCAGGTACAACCCTGTTGTAGGAATTATGAAAACCCTCACCTGATCATGAGTCACACCTCACCGTCTTCTACATACTCACCTTTCAAAAGCTAAACCAGGCTTCTTGTCCCATTTCAGCAGAGCCTCTCTCAATCATCTCCACACACCCAGACACCAACTGAGTCCCAAACCCATTGAAGATTACTCGCCCAAATTTTGGAAGCCAAAATATTCTGAAAGGCGGGCTACTGGTCACCTTTCTTTCACATTTACTGGACTCTCACATGGGATACAAAAGACAAGGAGGCTATGAGTCAAGTTTAAGGAGCTTGTCTAAACTCCATCAGCAGGGGAGATTCTACATCTCTGTGGCTCAACTTCCTCATGTGTGAAGTGGGGAAAATATCTTCACTGCCAGAGTTATTTATAGGATTAAATAATGTAGATTAAATACTTAGCATAGTATTTAGCACATAGTTTAAGTGCCTAGTCATTATTACCACATCCAGGAACTATGGCCCTGAGACTGATAGGTGGAGAACTTCCTCTAGGAGATCTAGGACAGCACAGATATCACATAATCACAACAGCACCACATGCACACAAAGGCTCATGGGAATCCACTAAGGGCTTCTAATTTGTTTCTCGAGTTACTTAACTCCTCCTCCCCTAAAGCAAACCAAGTTCTTCCATTTTTCTGTTTGTTTAGCCCCATTAACATCTTTGTAAATTTATTATACTATTACATTTCCAATGTGCTTTTCACTGGGAAGTTTCTTGTAATTTACAGCCAGAGAATTCTACACAAAGCCAAGCAAACAACTGAAAAGTTATGCATGATTTCAGAGCCAATCAAGTGGATCCCTGAGGTTCAACTCAGTTCCTTCCTGATCTTGCTCCATAGAAGCAAACATTAGAAGGAACCATAATATAATACGTACAGACCAGGACAGCAAAAAGCCTCTTAGAACCCTTAGAAAAAACGAGGACAGGGGGAGAAAAAAGCAGAAAAGGTTTCATTCTGTAATGTGCTCACTACATAGTTAAATGGCAGTTATAACTCTACCTATCTGTAAATTAAACAAAAGTCAATTATAGACTAAAAGGCAAATCCATCTACATATGCCTGGAACTGTCCATTATGATCACATTTTTGATATCTATTACCTTCTGTGCAATGGCATATCATTTTCAAGCTATAAGAATAAACCTGTTGTGATATCTGATTACATCAGTTACAATTTCATCTTAATCAACATTCTCTATCTGTACTTGAAATTTCTAAAGAACTGAATCTGCATGCGGCTAAAGGTTAAATTTGCTATTCTTCAGATGTAGTTAACAGAGTGAGCAGTGTGTCCTTAAGTGACAATTTAACAAGGTGGGAAGTACTTGCAGTACAGGAAGAATTGCTCAGTCATTTATGCAGCTAGGTTTTCCCAGCAGCCTATCTTAGTGATAGTAACTACATGATACTAGAAGCTAAGAGATAGCTTTAACAATATGTTCATGCAGTCATTACTAGAATTCTCTCTTATGTTTTACTTGGTCAACAGACATTTTAGATAAGTACTTCCTACATGTCTACTTCTAATGAATCAGACTACAAATCGCTGAGTTTAAATTGGGGACAAGGGATCATTTCTTTTGAGACTAGGAATGGCTTACTTGGAAATACTACTGTACATCCTTTTTTAAAAGAACTGTAAAGCTAGGTGTGGTGGCATACACCTGTAATCCCAGAACTTGGAAATAGTCTTAGTTTATAACCACCCTCATACTTATTAGAAATTCATGCCCCTAAGAAATATTTATCATATCTGAATTGTTTTGCATTTTTTCTTTTTAATTTGTTCTATTATGTGAACTCTCTAAGCAACCAAAGCCAGTAGTGACAGAAAGCTTATTTCAGCTAAGGTCTCTTCCACAAAAAGTGTTTCACTGATGAGAATAAAGTAACCAAAAGAGTGCATAGAGGTATCACTCTTTTCTGAGCAGTAACTTCAGGAACCTGTACCCTACGCACCTGGAACATGAACATACTGGTTTACCCTTGCTGTGTTTCAAGAAACTGCACCTCTTGGAGTTTAAGCATCTCACATCCTCAATTACTCAAACACTTCATCTCTGATGCTGTTCAACAAATATTCTTCAACTCCTAAATATTCTCACTAAGTTACCAAAGCCTGCAGGCAAGGTTGAAACATGGAACCAGTTACTAAATCCTCCACAGTCACTCACTCTTAACACATCAGGGTCAGTGTGGGTGCTGGAGAACAATGCAGAAAGCCATGTCCCCATCTTCACTGATTCGGCCATGTCACAAACTAATTTACTGCAATGGCCCCACTACTTCCATAACATCCATAATCCCAGCTCTTAAGTGAGATCTCACGTAGAATGGCTCATCAGGTAAGACCTTGCTGAAGAAGCAAAGTTGGGGCTGAATCCTAGATGGACAGGTTGTGGGCTGAGCAAGAAAGTTGGGGAGGAGGTTTCCAGGTTGATGGACTCCTATGACAAGTCTGGAACAGGAAGGGGAAGGGCTGGCTGAGGGACTGCAAGGCCAGTGGGGAGAGATTGCACTTCTGTTTTCTTTCAGTTACTCTATGGCTGATGGAAAATTACATTTTTAAAAAATTGATTTTATTGATACATTTTATATACAGTTGTGATCAAACTGACATTGAGAATTTGTACCATGTTCAACAAACATTTCAGACATGAATCTGTGCATAAGAAAATTACATTTTAGATATGGAAAGGACATGGTCAAAACTACACAGTTAAAAAATCAGTATTTTCAGTTGATGTGTGTGAAAGAGTTCTTAGCCTAGAAGTACAGTTCAAACTTTCAACGTCCATGATCCCAACCTCTCTCCTGTCTTCACATGTGCACTGAAAATTAAAAGAGAATCAAGCATATCATTTTTTTTGCCTCTACCCTTAAATAACTTGTATTTAAAATTCTGCTCCTGAAGCCACGCATGGTGATACATGCCTATAATCCCAGTAATGTTGGAGGCTGAGACACAAAGATTCCAAGTTTGACGTTAGCCTGAGCAATGTAGCAAGACTGTTTCAAAATGAAATATGAAAAGTGAGTTGGGCATGTAACTCAGTACAAAGGCTCTGAGGCCAATCCCTAGCAATTCAGAAAATAAAGTAAAAATTAAATTTTAATTTTATTACATCCTCAACTATGTCTGTTAACTTTTTTCCAATGTGTTTTGCAAAGTGAAACTTGTTTGGAATTTTAAAAGTTTAATGCTGAGAACAAGAAATACCCTGGCCAGTAGGCCCAGTAGCACCATGTGAAATCCTGGGACCCTGGGAGGAGTGGAAAATGCTCAGCACACTTATATGTTGAGTAGCAGCCATGGATTGGTGGTGACTTTTGAGCTGCAAATTAAATGTGTGTGTGATGTTAATCATTTAATCATTTATCACCCAGAGCCCTTAAAAGCATGCCTTTGATTTCCAGCATTGTTCCAAAAGGAATTATTAAACAGGCATTATCAATGGTGCAACCTGTCTACTGGGAACCAAACTGTTCTCTGGAGAATTCTACCCACTATTTACAGCAACAGATAGAGTTGCTGGGTGCACTCTCTCCATGATGACCAAAGCTACATGAAACTCCTCTATTTCAAGTATACATTTTAGGGACAGTCAGATGCAGTTTTGTACTGAAATGTCCCTCTGTGTCCAGTTGAGTCTTCAACTTGAAAGATGGTCTGATACTCTTAATGAGAAATGACATGGAACAATTCAAAAAAAGTGCAAGAAAGATAAGATAGCTGTGAAATGTATCTCTTATAGGTTCTACTTTGAAGAAGAGAAATGAGACTATCTTAGGAGTTTAAATAAGAGAACGTGGCTGAACTAAATTTAAAATGGTGCCCCCAAAATAGTATCACCATGAAAAGCCATTTAAGGAGGAGCTATAAAGTGAATGAGGGACCAGCACAGGCGTGATGACTGTGTGTGAAGCTGAAGCCCTGCCAGCTTCCTGCCTGTAGCTCCCCTGGCTGCACTAACACACCCTTCAGGTAAGTGGTGCTCCTCAGAGAGTCTGCTCTTCAAAGTGTGAGTTACACTGCTATACGTAACAAAGTAACCTAAGAGGAGGAGCAACAGAGAAGCACTGCAGTTTTACTGCTATTGTTTTCCTTACCAGATATACCACAGGAATGTTGTAGAATTGTTAAATTTTAAAAGAAAAACACTTTAAACTAGAAACATATCAAATCTAGAAAAGCTCTGAAACTGGGGCAACATGAATAAGCTCTATTCCATAACAAAATTCTCACTTATACACAGATGCCCTACACAATAAGTAGTCAGTAAACTTTTGGCCAATGCATTGGTGGATTAATCCAGGCTACTGAAACAGATGTGCACCTCTGTTTTAACAAGTATATGTCCTGGCATTAAATACACTAGCTGCTAAATGATCCATATTCTGTGTGCAGCCTGAATCACACTGTATTCTTTCCAATACCATTTGGTGTCAAAATAGTGACACGCCCCTGGCCTGCAGTTCCAGCCTTCCAAGTGACCTGGTCCCAGAACACCATGGATGAGGGCCTAGGGAAACACAAGACATAGACTAAAGCTCCAGCAAATGTAAGTAATCAACAGTCTCTAAACTGAAAATATATAAAAGGAGACAAAAGAAAAGCAATCAGTCTAGTTCCAACACAGGGCTGAGCTGCATGTATTCCTTTCAGGATGAGCAGCAGTACAAAGCTGAGAATGTCCAGCAAGGCAAATGGGACTTGGTGTGGAAAAAGTGTGGATTTGGTTGATAGTTCACTGATACATCCAGACCTTACTCAGCATCAAAACTGAATTGTCTTGGACTAATCACTCCCCTGCCCTTAGCCTTGGATTTTCCCAAACAGTAGGTTAAACTAAAATAAGCTCTAAATATTCTATATGCATTCATCATTCAATCACCGTTCTGTTCCCCAGTAAAAGGGTCACAGACAGTAGAAGTCTTCTAACATCCACCTTCCACTCATCCATGGAAAGCTCAAGGTTTCTGTCTCAACAGGAAGGCTTCTCTGATCAGGAGTCCACTAGCTTTGTATTTTGTTTTCAGAGGAAAAGTCCTATCATTGTTTAACAGGTCAGGGAAATGAGGCCCAGAGAACCAGGGCCTCACCTAAAAGCATGCTGCTCCTTGACACCCAGAAAATGTCCTGAGGACCAGTATGAAACAGTTAAAGGAAAAAAGAAACTTTTTTTCTTTTAAAATATTCATCACCAGATACTTAGAGTAGGCCACCTACTGGTCATTCTCTGTCCTCTTGTTTCCATCATGGCACCTTCACATATGGGTTAACGCTTCACTCTAGATTGTGTTTTTAATGTTGACTTCGGGATGAAGAACAGCATCATGGTTTTTTGGGGGTTTTTTTTAGGGTTTTTTGAGACAGGGTCTCGCTTTGTGGTTCAGGCTGGCCCTGAGCTCAGCCTCAAACTCACATCACAATCCTCCTGCCTCTGCCTCCCGAGTGCTGGGATTACAGGCGTGAGCCACCATGCCCGGCACTGTGGTATGTGGTACTGGTTGCTGCTGGGCATGAGTCTCCACACCCAGTATTGTTATGTGGTTACCGGGGAATCGAACC
>PVIR01026216.1:0-24112 GCA_004026965.1 Petromus typicus | reverse complement strand
ACACACTGAATAAAGCCCCTGTGGCGTGGCTTCCTTACCTAATTCAACCACACAAAAATGCAGGGGGCACAGGCTCTAAAATATGGCTTCTGGGAGTATTTGTGCGTATATATGAAGATGTGTAAGAGGATGTTTGGGCAGCATCAGTTAAAACAGTGACAACACAGAAACAGCAGATATCCCCCAAGAAGGCAATGACGAAACAACTCACAAAACCTCCATAATGGAGACTGCTAAGTGTCAGTAAATAGAATACACAGAATGCTTTGAGATGTACCATAGGAAAAGCAAGTTATGAAACCTGTGTAGGACTTAGTTAATGCATATCTGTTGAGCACTAATGTGCTAGGTACTTTCTAGATGCCAGGAAAACAGCAGAGAACAGTGTAGGCAGACAGACACACATGTGCACACACAGACACAGACAGACAGACAAGACACACACACACACACACACACACACACACACACACACACACGCATGCACGCACGCATCCCTCTACCCTTGTGAAGCTAATCTTTAGATGGGGAGAGAGAAATAAAATAACATATAAGTAATACAGAATGCTGGAATGTGATAAGTGCAGGGAAATTGCATTGGAAGAAGATGGAGAGACGAAAGAATCGAGATTTTTGTCCTCCTCCCCTCTCCAGTACCAGACTGAACGGAAGGCCTTTGCACTGAACTATGACCCACAGCCTTCTGAAATTTTGTACTTTGAGACAGGGTTTTGCTTAGTCACAAAGGTACCCAGGCTGGGATGGAATTTGTGATCCTCCTGCCTCAGCCTCCCAGAGTGCTGGGGAAACAGGCATGCACCATGACGCCGGGCAGACAGCATTTGCCTTTAAAGGTTGCCCAGGTCAGAGCTCACAGACACTTCGACTGGATTCGTGGGTGGTGCAGTGGCGTGTCCGGGTGGAGTGGGCAGTGCCTCGAGGCCTTAATGCCATCTGGCTCTTGAGTTCACACTCTAACCCAGCTCCCTCCACAGAGTGTGGCTGGAGCTAGTGATTCACTTCTGAGGACAGAAAACTCCAGAAATGACAGGATGTCTGTTCTGAGAGCAGGCCCATCCTTCGGGCACCCTCTTGCTCTCTGGCCTGCTTGCTCTGAAGGACGGGGCCGCCCTCTGGAGGAGCCCTGTGGTGAGACAGGCCTGCCTGCCGGCGGCCACACAGCGAGCTTGAATTGGCTGCTCTACCCTCCAAGGTTCTGCAGCCCCATGTCCCAGACTGTACCTCACTTCTCAGCCACAGATGCTCAGAAAGTAAATCTTGGTTGTTTTACACCAGCAAGTTTGGGGATTATTTGTTATGCAGCAATAGATACTAAAGCTTTCTTTGCAATGATCCATGTACACAAAAGGACCTATAACAATTTTAGTACTGGTTAAGTCTGAAGTGGAAATAGAAAAAAAGACTATAAAGATACACTCTTTTAAGTGTTGTTTGAATCTTTTACAGCAAGGATATATTTATATTATCAGTGGTGCACTTTTAATTCTAAAAATACAAACAAAGTTGGAGTTGTGATAAAGGACCTATTTGTTTTAAAAACAGTAAAGGATATTTTGAAAAAATGATGACAAGGGCTGGGGATTTAGCTCAGTGGTTCCAGTGCCTGTCTTGCAAGCGCAAGGACCTGGGTTTGATCCTCGGTAACCACATACCATACTGGGTGTGGAGACTCACCCCAGCAGCAACCAGTACCACATACCACAGTGCCGGGCGTGGTGGCTCACGCCTGTAATCCCAGTACTCGGGAGGCAGAGGCAGGAGGATTGCTGTGATGTGAGTTTGAGGCTGAGCTCAGGGCCAGCCTGAACTACAAAGCGAGACCCTGTCTCAAAAAAACCTAAAAAAAAAAAAAAAAAAAAAAAATGATGACAATAAAAATCCTTTCATTGTATGTTTTTAAATACTTAAATACTTCCGCTGTCTCTCTATCCAAATGTCTCTCTGGACTGGGGGTTAAAGCTGGACCACTTTAGCTCTGGACTATATCTTAGCCCTTTTGTAAATGTAGTTTAACTTTTATTTTGAGATAAGGTCTTGCTAAACTGTCCAGATTGGACTTGAACTTCAAAAATCTCGTCCCACCTTCCGGGGTCCTAGGATTATAGGGGCACTCCATAACCAGCTTTAAACTTTCTTTTCTAGTACTGGGAGTTAAACTCAGGGCCTTCACAAGGAGTTATTTACCCAGCCCCTTTTCTTATTTAATTTTAAGACACCATCTCATTAAGTTGCTAAACTGCGTCAGCTGAGCTAGAACTTTCACTCCTCCTGCCTCAGTCTCCTGTAGTTCTGGGATTACAGGGATACGTCACCAGGCTGGATCATAATATATATTTTTTAAAAGTAAAAGGGAAGAGACCACTCCTGAGACATAGAGCTAAGCTTACTCCCATCTGTGTCTTTGGAGGGAGGAGGCCAGTTGGGGTGAACTGCCAGGCAGGAACCTATCCAGCACAGGACAGCCCCCCACTCCTAGTGCATGGTCCCCCAGGGATTCCGCGTCCTCCGTGACTCTGGAGAACAGGCAACACTCCTGGCCTTCATCCATCACAACAGCTCCGCAGATGGATCTCAGATGGAGGCAGGAGTTGGGAAGAAACTCCCAGAGCTTTCCTAAGCACATGCTCCTCCCCATCTCGTGGAGAAATGCAGTTTACGCAGAGGGTCACCCTAGACAGGTGACACAAAACAGGGCTTCCACATGGCAGGCTGCAAGCTGTGCGTGGACATCTGGCTTTCCTGTCAAACTATCCCTTGGTGCCTGAAGGCTTCAGGGAGCTGTGGTGCTATTATGGGAGTGTGGGCAAAAGACAAATGGAGCTTGAGTGTGCCACGTCCCCCTGTGGTAACCCTCTACTGCTTTACTTTACTTTCAGTGGGGTGCACCATTCCTGGAGACACGGCAGAACCGGGTCGATGCAGGCTCTGGATGGAGTGGACGGGACAGAATCTTGTTACTGTCCTGCTCCAAACACCCATTTCATATAGTGTCCTCAGAGAGAAGAGAAATCAGATATTAGCCTAGAAAGGCCAGATACTGCCTTAGTAAGGCCAGATACTTGACCTTAGCCAAGAGGCCGGGAAGCTGTCCCACGTCCTCCTTAGAGAAGGAAATGGCCATCATTAGGTGCAGTGTCTTTCCCTCCAGGTGCTCAGACACACCAAGGGACGAGCCTGGAGAGGCTCCGTCAGGGCAGGTGCTGTGATCACAGACAGCAGGAAGGGAGGAAATATTCTACCTGCTCTCACGGTGCCAGTTTTTGTCGTTGGTTGAAGAGAACAGTTACCCGGCAACTGTGTGAGCTCTGTCCCAGAGGCTGGTCCCTCAATAGTTGAGGCCAGGGAAGGGAGGGCCCTGGGGACAAAAGCCAGTCCCACCCAGGGCCCTGGCCAGGTGCTCCTGCACACACTGCCCAGTCTATCCAGTTCCCTATTTCCCTGCCGGGCAACTGACAGTACACTCACATACCACACGCCTGTCATATCCAAACCTGTAGCTGACAGCAGCGGTATAAGACTGTCTCCTACAGATTTCTGGCCACCTCAGTTTGTGTCAGTATGTTCTGTGATCTCCCAGTGACACATTCCCAGAAGTACCCCTGCTATTAGGTGACATGTGACTGTAAGCATTCTCTCTCTGCCAGGATGACAAAGTGACAGTCTTGAAAAGAGTAAATACACTGCTTAAAGCACCGTGGTTTGGACAACGCTAGGTCGAAGGGTAAGTTGTGAGGACAATTCCATGGACTCTTCCTTCCAGGCTCAAGCTCTTGAGAAGTATGTTTTTCTGAAAGCGCTGGAATACATTTGCAGGACCAGGCCTGGCACCCAAGCTGCCACCCAGGGCCAGCAGGCCGATGGCAGATCTGTACCCAGCACCCAAAAGAGCACGGGAACAGCCCGGGGGACCGGCCGATGTGGCCAGCAGTGCCAAGAACCCAGCTGAGCCTCCAGAGCAGGGAGTGTAGGGCGGGCACAGGGTCAGGCTGGGCAGGACCTGTGGGTCACTACGTCCGGATCTGTTCATAGTAGTCATAGCAGCAGACCCAGGCTTACATTCAGGCAACCACAAGCCCAGACTGGCCTCTTCTGGCCAGGACTTCTCTCTGCAGCAAGAGACTTGCAGAACTAAGAATATATGAAGGCAGGAAACAGTGGAAGGAAAGAAGTACCCAAAGTGCCGACCCCACAGGTTTCCCCCAGCTTTTAAGGAATGTGTCCAACAATGGACAGTCCCACATCGCTTCCCACGGGCACCTCAAGTTAACATGACCCCAAGTCAGTTCCACTGTTTTGCCTCCGGCTCTGTCCGTCTATTGTGATTGGGATAAATATGTCCCCCAAGTCTTAGGTGTTCAGAGGCGAGACTTCCTGAAGGTGACAGATCTTGGGGTCTATGCTTGTCCATGGATAAATCCACCCATGTGTTCGTAGCTGGCTGTGCTGTTCGGGGGAGCGGCCTGCTGGGTGGAGAAGAGTCAGTGTGTGTGGACCGGGAAGGGTGTTTTCTGGTCCCTAGTCCCGCCCTTCTCTCTGGAATCTTGCTTTCTCTCCGCTTCTGGCCACCATGAACTGAGTGAACACTTTTCCCTTTTGCAGGTGGGGCTTGTTTTTCCCTGAAGTCAAACAACCATGACCTGAAACCAGGAGCTAAAATATCCCTTTTTTTTTAGGCTGTGCACATGATCCCAGTGACCAAAATCAGACTCGTACACCTTCCATGTCAATGAATGTTTCAGTATCGCCAGGCTGAACCAGGTCTGTCTGTCACAAAAATTCTTCCTCTCCGATATTTTAAAGATAATCTCTTCTCTTTTCTTAAATGTAGCCATTTATTTTCACTTTGATGATTTCTCATTGAGATCCCTTTAGTGAGCAAATTTCTCTATGGAGTTACTTTCTGTTTTATCTAGTTTTAAATTTTTCCACCATGGGAATTTATTAATATATTCAATAAAAATTATAAGACACTTAAATAATACTACACAATATACTTGCCCAAGATGGAGTCTATTTCATGGTCAGGCTGAACTAGCTTGTAAAAGTGGACCCTCTAGTCAAGCCCAAGATATCCACACCTGCCACATGATGTGCTGTGGCTGGTGCCACTCAGCATACTCAGCAGGACAGACAGTGACGGGGGACAGGAGGAACCGAGGAGGGACCTGCAACTCAAGGTCAACTTCTCTAGTCAACTGTGTGACGTGTGCAATTTACTTCACCTCTGAGCCTCAGTGTCCCCTGGGGGCAAGGGGTACCATCACCCATGTCACAGCCCATGCAAGACTGCAAAGCTGTCTGACAAGACCATGTCCTAGCATGCTTCCTTTCCTAGAGCAAGCTTGGGTTGTTGGAACAGGAGAGAAAAACCCATTTTTATCTGTTGCTTATGGCACAACCTAACTCTAAAAATATCTCTTCCTTTCTATTCCATCCTATCTTTCCCTAGATTAGACATTTCTAGACTTTTGTAGATTTATTTTGTGTCCCAACTTGATTATCTTAAGACACAGCTCCTACCTTCTTCCTTCTCTGTGTATCCCCCTATTGAGTCATAGATGGTGTCTGCCCAGAGTTTCATTTTTGTAAAGGTTTGTTTTGAGGACAGATCTTCCTATACAGTCCAGGCAAGCATGAACTTATTATCTAGGTAGGCCCCAGATCCTCCTGCTTCAGCCTCCCAAGTGCTTAAATGATAGGCATGTACCACTAGCATGGTTTGGCCTAGGATTCTTAATAGAGGTGCCCAGTAAGAAACAAGAGATTGACAAGTGACTCTAGCTGCTTCTGGAACTTACTTCCTGACTTGTGAAAACAGACCATGGTCTGTTGCAAAGAAGAGGAAAAGGGAGCATGGAGGAGTGGGGGGAGGGGAGCAACTCACCTTTACACTGCAAACCCTGTCGCAAGAGGCCCCAGAGCAAGGAACCACAGTGGTCACAGAAGGTGGGGACCTTATAGTTGTGGATTCCAAACTTGTGCGGCATGTTGACGCTGAATCGCTGGGAGCCCACCTGCAGGGAGGGAGGACACCGCGTCAGCCCCCAGCTGGCTCCTGCTCACCTTCTGCCTCCGCTCAATGCATCTTACCCGGCTTCCTCCTCAGGGGTGCCCTCACTGTAGGCCTGGCCTGGCTCCCAAGGCTGCCTGGGAGGTGAACACAGCCTCCCTCCTGGCCACCCACGCCCTGCTCCTGACACTCCTAACTCAAGGCCTGCTGCACTGGCCCAGCGGCACGCCCTCCAGGGCTCCAGGCCTTGACACTATCACGACACAGTCCACAGGGTGCACCTTGCACTTGGGCCCCACGTGGGATGTCACCATGTGTCTTTAAAGCTACTTTGTGCGTAGGGGCCTCGCCAAGACAGAGGGGCCTTCCCGGCTCAGGGGACACAGGAGACTGGAGCAGCACTGTTGTAGACTGTGGTTGTCAGGTGGGAAATGCTAGTAGAGTGGGGCCTAAGGACCTATGGTCTCAGTGCTCACTGTGGGACAGGCACGATCACCTCTGTTAGGTGCTCCGCACACCATGGGTTTTCAGCACTGCGGCCCTGGTCACTGCTGAGGACAGGGAGGCACAGGGAGATGCAGAGATGAGCCTGCACGTGAGGGGCAGAGACACCTTCCCGGCCCTGAGACTGAACTCAAAGCTCAGGTCGAAGGGTCACCCCACTGTTCCTCAGCAACCCGTGCTGTAGCAGCCTATGACTGCACACTAATTTCTAAATCTAGAAGTAAAGCGTGCCCTGGAAATTGACTGTGTTGCCACAGATCACTCCACAGTTATACCTGCCATTGCCCTGGAAAAGCTTTTTCAGTCCCTTGTGGAACCTTCAATCTTCCCGTGCTCAGGGGAAACTCGCCTGCTTGAATCTTCATACTTCCTTAACCCAACGGCTTCCCTACGGCTATCCTCCCGCTCATTTCTAAGACTGGGACACGACGGGGTGCACCACCCAGGGGCTCAAACTTCAGGACGGACCATCTGGGTTTGCGAGAAGTTTATGTTTTTGGCTTTTTGAGGCAGGGTCTTGCTAAACAGTCCAGGCCAGTCCTGAACGCGCTATGTGACCCTCGGACTTGACAATGTGGCCTCAATCTCCTGAGTCCTGGGATTACAGATGTGTAGACCACCAGGTTTGAATGTGGTTCTTTCATATATGAGTTGTGAGGAATTAATTTGACTTTTCTGTGCTTCTAGTCTCTGTTCTAAGATGAACCTGATAATAATGTCTATCTCACTAAGGTGGTTATGGACTAAATAATATATGTCAAAGGTTCAGATCAGGGCAGAGTAAGTGCTGCCTATTACTATCAGCGGGGTTATTGCTCTATCTGGAGTGTCCTGGGACTGTCCATTCTACTCCGCGTCCCCTTCATGTCCTGAAGGTCAAGGTTCCTGCCTGTGATTTGTCTTGGCATCTGTTTATTACCTGCATGAACCATGGACACCTCACCCACCTGCTTCGGACTCTGGTGAAGTAATGAACTGAAAGAACTCACGCTTTTCTCATGGGTTTCACCTCTGGGACCCACAGTCCTGAGCCAGCAGACCATGGACAATCACTTTACTTTCTGATCACAGCAATAAAGATAGTGTTGGGATAGCTGAGAGAGAAGCTTTCTTGGGTTGGGGACCATACTGGTAGCAACGATGGGAGGACACGGGGGAAAAGGCACAGAATCCCGGTGCTATCAATATTTACCTCGTCAGGGCTTTCCTGTTTCTTCAGCCCCGCGCACTTCGTGATGATGAGCTCATGACACCGCTTGTGGACAACGCAAGTGCAGACTGAAAGCAGCAAGACACCGGACAGTGAGCAGTGAGGACATAAAGCCAGTTTCATCCTGCGGCTTGGTCGGATGTCAGTGCAGGAGTGAAGGGAACCACTGAGTCCAACTTTCACGCCCTCCCGAGAGCCCTCTGCCACCAGAGCCCCAAGGACCCCCTAAACGAGCTGCACAAGAACAAAGCATGTGTGCCCAAGGCCCCCGATGGGTCTCTCTAGCTCCAAGTCTGCCAAGCCCCTCGCTGGTGTCACCTGTCTCCCTCCCAGGAAGCCCTCTCCAGGACGCCATATTGTTTCTCCAGTCCTGAGCTACCTGAGATTGGTTGATGGGTGAGGCAGAAAGGACATGAGACACAGACGTTCTTTGGGGGTTTTAGAAAACCTGGCTGCACCCCTACATGCTACACTTTCCAATTTTCCACTTCAGTACGTCCACAAAGAGTGGCCAGATGTGGGACAGGATGGGCAGCTGGGGCTAAAGAGGCGAGTGCTCTCCGCGTGCACTCATGGCATGCTGAGACACAGCAATGGGCAGTGGAGCAGCCCTGCCACTTCGAGGGCGAGATAGTGCTGGGCAGGAAGATGGGCCGGCTTCCCTGCTGTCACTGCACAGGCTCAGTGTGACTATTCCATAATTCTACCTTCTGGTTCTGAACAACTTAGCCTCAAATTGGTAGTCAACACTGAAAAAACAGCCTTTAATAGCTGTAAAGGAGCCCTTATTAATAATATTATTACTATTACTTTGAAGTTTGAACTTAGCAGTGCTTTACCACTGAGCTACATTCCCAGGCTTTTTATTTATTTATGCTTTTATTTTTAGATGGTTTCACTAAGCTGGCCAGGCAGGGCTTAGCTTTGCGAGCCTCTTGCTTTGACATCCCTAAATGCCACGATTATCAGCGTGTGTCACCACACCTGGCTGAGCTCTAAACTTTTTCAGAGTTAACTATTCCACAGTAGAGAATAAAAGAACCCACAGTCAACAAGAACAGGTCAGTGATCTAAAACAACAGGTTAGACAACGTCAGGGAGCAGCCGGGACACAGACCTGCTGGTGGCCATATGTCCCGCACAGTATACGTAGAACTTCCAAAGAAGCAGTGTCCTGCCTCCCTAACACAGATCCATGTGCTGCCTGCTACTGCCCGGGCAAAACCTCTGGAACAGTGCGGGGATTGGGAGCTTCCTGTGTGCAGGCAACTCCAGTGCACACACCTGGAGTATCACAGTCAGGACAAAGTGAGCAGGCTTCCCCTGCTCGGACAGGGAGGATAAACATGCCAACTTCATTGAGCACAGTTCCCAATCTCTTGGTACCTGGCACCAGGCACCAGTCTGGTGGGAGATAACTTCTCTATGGATGCAAGAGGTGGGGTTTCAGGATTAGATCCTCCTAAGGACAGGTAACCTAGAACTCTGACATGCGGAGTTCACAGGAGGGCTCACGCTCCTGTGAGAGCCCAGTGCCCTCCTCATCTGACAGGGGATGGAGCTCCGGTGGTGATGGAGAAATGGGGAACAGTCATAAATACAGATGGGGCTGTGCTCACTGTCTACTGCTCACCTCCTGCTGTACAGCTGGTTCCTCATAGGCCCTAGACTGGTGCCGGACTAGGCCAGGAGGTCGGGGAACCCTGGTACAGAGCCTATGAGTGACTCAGACCCAGCACTCTTCCCACAAGTGACAGTGAGCTGAACTAACGGTGGGTTTCCAAAGTCTCAGTTCATCAGGCCCCTCTTACCTTGACATTGGTATCCCTGCTTTCCTATGACCCCCCTGAAAAGAAGAAGACAATCTTTTAAGAAAACAACACAGTAAACCACCCCCATTCTCCCCCTGGCTGTTCTGAGCCCAGAGGGCCCGTCCAGCAGGGCAGCCACCTCTCTGGGAAGGTACGTCCTTCCCCAAGCCATCGGGCAGTCACGCCAGCAAGACAGCAGTGTACCGGGAAGCCACATGGCAACCTGCCCGCTCTGGACAGGCCAGGGACAGCTCAACATTCCCAATCTCATGGATGAAACAGGTACCACATGTCTCCCAGCCCCAGGATGCACTCTGAGGGCTCTCTGACCACGGGGAAAGGCTGAGGCTGGTGGGTATACTCCCTAGGTATCCTAAAAACTGCTAAGAAGTCTGTGGTCTGGACTGGAGGGTTCAATCTACTGTTTGGGTGAAGAGGAACAAACAGTAGAGGTTCCTTCCATGATCAGAGCAAAGTTCCTGAGGCAAGGCTAGAAGTCAGCATGGAAATAGATCGGGCACATCTAGCCTAGAGTCTATCCTCTATGGCCAATAGGAGCAGGTTAAGGAAATCCCAGCAGTTTCCAGCCCAGTGGGAGGAGCCAGAAGTGATGAGGCCCCACTTTGGGAAATCTAGATAGTGGTGTTCAGCATAGGCTGTAAGACCAGACACTCCATTCACAACCAAAATGTGGACAGTGGCAGTCAGGCTACGAGAAAGTACTGGGAATGACACTTCTGTGGCTGGGCTGGGAGAAGAGGCTTTTTCTGCTTGAGTCAGGCTCTCCCTGAGCTGTGTCATCTCAGATGCCTATGTCAATCTCAGTGACTTGCTTCATAACACCTCAGGTGTAAGACAAAGGACTCAGGAATCCAGGGGGCCTCAGAGCCCCGTTCACAGGGCCCCTGGCTGGGTTCCCCGTGAAATCTGAGCTCACCTGCTCTGACCTGCTGGGCCCAAGTGTGTGGGGCTCTTCTACATCAGCATCACCAGCCAGAAAAGCTGGTAGGATGTCGGGTAACGCTTGAGATTTAAAGTCTAACTAAGGCAAGACGGAGTCACACCTCTAATACCTCCTCACTAGGGGACAGGAAATGAGGTTTCCATTTCTAAAACTGGCAACGTTAATGGGATAGAACACTACATAGTCCAAAGGATAATGGGAAGATTGAGCTAGGTCCTTTGAGTATTTAAGATAGGACCTGGCATGTACTTCCTCCTCCAAGTATAAGGAAATTCCTCCTCCAAGTAAAAGGCCAGTGCCCTGTATCCTCTGCACTCCTCACAGGCCTATCACACCCGACTCCATCAGCCAGGAGAAATGCTACCTCCTCCAGGCAGCCTCTGAGCCCACTCTAGGCACTGCTGCCTTCGTGCTCCGTGAGCAGCCAGCAGCCAGGAAGAACACACTTAGAATGCTTACTGAGAAGTAAGACCTTGTACTTCTCACTTCGTTATGGAAAAGTTCGAATGTATATCAGAGTAACAAACATAACAGATGCCCACAGCCTATCATCCTACTCCACCTGCCCTGGGACGGCCAGCTCTTTATCTCTGCAACTCTTAGCCCGTCCCCTCCCCTTCTAGAATTTTTTTTCATCAAGCTGCAAATATCACAGTTCTTTTGGAAACCATGGCTCAACTTATCTTTCTAAAAAGAAAGGTCTTTCTCAAAACACAATTATTCTGTAATTACTGGTAATCAGGGTTTAATTCCACAGTGACCCAGAAGCACGGTTCTCCCTTACACTTAACTCCCCCTCGCCAGAAAAGAAATAAATTTCTTCTCTGCCCTCAGAGAAGAAACAAAGCATGTTAGTGCATTTATTTTCTGCATTTCTTTCTTTCAACATATGCAGTGCAATTTAATTTTATCTGATATTTATTATTGTTCAATTCCAGTGAAAGTTTTAAAAGCTGAGAAACTGTTCTACAATCTGTTTTATTAAAGAAAACCTTGGCTGTCATATCAAATTCTTCGAGGCCTATGCCAGCTCTGTATTGTCATAAAATTCAAGGCAGGCAATACTCTTTCCTTATTAAAATGTATCTTCTCAAACTTAGAATTGGAATACTAAAAAGATATCAAAATTATACTTGGAACCACCCTCCCAAGTTCATACTTAATATACATCATACCTAGAATTTTATTAGAGAAATATCACCTTCATTTTAAATTGAAATGCAATGATTTTGTCTGGAAGAAACCCACATTTCACCCATTATTAAGTTTTCACAATAAAATATCCTCTTTTATTTACACCAGTTCTTGCATTCACAACAGGGCCATAATTTGTTTTTTTGTTTTTTTTTTTTTAGGTTTTTTGAGACAGGGTCTCGCTTTGTGGTTCAGGCTGGCCCTGAGCTCGGCTTCAAACTCACATCACAGCAATCCTCCTGCCTCTGCCTCCCGAGTGCTGGGATTATAGACGTGAGCCACCACGCCCGGCACTGTGGTATGTGGTACTGGCTGCTGCTGGGCATGAGTCTCCATACCCAGTATGGTACGTGGTTACCGGGGATCGAACCCGGGTCCTTGCGCTTACAAGACAGGTGCCAGAACCACTGAGCTAACTCCCTGGCAACAGGGCCATAATTTGAATGTCTCACTGCTAGGAGGCTTGAACCACTGGTGGTACATGCACGACTGTCCTGTTAGATAGCTTTTTATTAATGTATTAGTACAAAGACTGACAAAAGTGATTCAATCTGTTTATACCACTAGTGGTCCAAGCTGACTTCTGAGGTTCAAGCCAATGGGAATATGTTATGAATTCTTTGCCCCCCAATTCCCCATCTTCACCTTCGTGCCACAGAAAAGTCATAACAGGTTCCCAGGAGGGAGGAGCTTACCAGATAAAATCTCTGCAGTGGGAGCAGTAGGTGGGCTGCCGAAGGTAAGTGGCCATGAACTTGTGGCCATTGACCTGGTGAACCCTGCGCCTGACGGCCCCTTGCCTCTTCCTCGGTCGCATGCGCTCCCTGAACACACGCTCTTCATTGTCTTTAGGGGCTGGGGAAAGACAGAGCAGAGAAGAAAACAGAGTAGGTTAGTGCACCTGGCTGTAGTAGGTCAGGACACTGGCTTCCGGCCTTGGACCATCACAGTCTGGGTGAGTGGAGGTGGGGCTGGGTGGGAGGCAGCCTTCTTGTCCTCGGAGTTCATTCCAATCTGCACTCCGCTCCCAGGAAAGTGGTCTATTGCTCTGCACAACAGCTTCACCTCCAAGGGCCTGGGGTCAAAAGGCTCGAAGAAGAAAGAAAGAGGAAGTCTGAGTAGTGTGTCCCTGGGGACCTGGTGTTCGCTCACCCTCTGCCTCAGCAGGTATCTTATTATATCGGGACAACACTGCTTCCTGGACCCCATAGGAGAGATGGGGTGAACCTCTCTCATCTGGGTGCCTCACACAGAGCAGGAGCTAACATACCTTGTTTCTTCTTTTTTTCTCAAGCCCAGATCAGGACAACAAGAACTTTTTACCCAACATAAAAAGCAGAAGGGAATGTAACACCGTGAAAACAGATAGCTTCCCGAGGGCTCCAGACCCACCACTCACTGGAAAGGAAAGAGCCTTATTTCTTCCTCCTCCCATCTCTGAGACTGCCTCAAGCCTCAGATCCCCCTGTAAGGGGACCATCAGATGACAACAAAAATAGTAGTGATTATTGTTAGGGACTGTGGGTTCAAGTGCCCGGATTCATGTGTTGGCACCTTTGCCCCGTTGTGATGGCTATTTTAAAATGGAGGATGAGGTGATGATGAGGACCACACTGCCCCCTGGTGTCAGGCCCCAGGCCTGCGGCACAGTGGGGAGCACACAGCTGTGGGGGCCAGAACTAAGACCATGCAATGGTGACCACAGCGCCATGTGTTTGGAAGAGCTCCTGCACAGCACAACTTTAAATGAACTGGGAAGTCAGTTCAGTGCCCTCAACACATGCTGTACCAGCCAGTGACTGATGCCCCATCAAAGTGGTGCCAACCCCAGGAGGAGAAGCCTTGCTTTGAATAGAAGAATTCCTAACAGAAGTCATGGGCATGACCCAAACTGCTACTCGATCCAACAGCAAAAACTGAAGGAGAAACAGGGTGGGAATGGGGACCAACCATCCAACTGTGCTCCGAGAGGTGGCCAGCTCCTGCACAGACTCAGACAAGCAGGGCAGTGGGTCGGCCAGCTGGACCCTGTGTCCTGGCCTCTCCCCTGCCCTTCTATGTGCTTCCCTTCCCTCCCTCCCTCCCTCCTTCCCCTTTCACCCTTTCTTCTCTTTTAGGGACTAGGGACTGTACACAGGTCCTTGCAAATGTTAGACAAACAGTGAGCTACATCCTCAACCCTTTTTATTTTTGGAGATAAGGTCTAACTTGGTTGGGCTGCCTAGTGATCGTCCTGCTTTGGCCTCCTGAGTAGACGGGATTTATAGCCTGCTGGGGTTTCTTTTTAAACTGGTACTTATTGTTTCAAAAGCCTCAGATACTATCTTTTGGAAAGAGAAAACTCCCTACTACCCACCCTACCACAGGCTGACTTACTTTCCAAATGCCCACAGGACAATCCCTGGTGATTTAACAGACAGACAGACAGACAGACAGACACACACACACACACACACACACACACACAAACACGCCAGAAGCATGGCAGTCACCACTCAGTTCTGCAATTATACGTAATTTTTATTTCTCTGTCATGTTTTCACGATACGTGGAATGTTCTGTTTTTATAATTGAGGAAAAGATATGATAACTAACAATCAGATGTTTCCAGTAGCCCTTACTTGCTACAAACACAAACTACAAAAACTAACCCCCTGAAGTGCCGTACTGGGCACTGTAAGCGAGGGAGTAGCGATTTTTTCTGTAAAAACTATCTCTCACTTTTTCACAGAGCTCCCCCCAGACTGCATTTACACAGCAAGTCAGCTCTTAATGCATTTAGGATGCAATCTGATTTAGACATTTACTAGTCATTTGGATCCGGGGATAATCTATTTTCAGTTAAAGTGGTGGTGAGTCCCAACTAATTCTCTGTGAGGAAGGCTGCCATAGTTGTGACAGTCTTCCCTGAGAGCTTATTTTTTCAGTATCAGGGATTGAACCTAGGGCTTTCCCACTGAGCTTTACATTCTAGCTCTTCCCTTACTTTCCTTTTTAAATTTTTTTGAGACAGGATCTACCTAAGTCAATAAGTTGCCCAGAGTGGACTTAAACTTACAATCCTTCTGCCTCTAGGAATGCTGGGATTATAGATTTTTATCCCTACATTGAGCTCTAATTTCTCAAGTTTTGACAAAAATCAGTAATGAAACCAAGTGCTCTAAACTGTGTGTGCACTGGTTGAAAAGAGCAGTATATACGGAAACGATGAACTCAACTGCATTCTTGTCAGGACCTATTGGTGGTAGCTGACAGCTGGAAGGAAGCTATACAAATGCGTGGAGGCACTTCTTGCAGGTTAGGCAGAGAGTGTGGGGAACCCCTAAGAGAATACCCTGTGAAAGGACTTTTCCTCCGACCACAGAGCAGTCAAAGACGTGGGGAAGGAAACAGATGGCAACAGAAACAGAAAAACAAGGCAAACTTTATTCTTCCTTCAAATGAGTCCCTATGGGAAGCAACATTCAGGAAACAGAAGGGGAAACTGGTGAAAACATCCCGATTCCACATTCCTCTGGACAAGGAAGCCAAGGCTCAGGTCAGGGCACACTCAGCCCTGTCTCCCACAGCCAGAGAAAGAAGCAGCCAACATAACACACACATAAAGAGAGAAGACGCAAGGTTCCTCCGCTGTCTCCCTCCCGGACTTCCCTGCTATGCCCTGGAACCCACCATCAGCAACGTATCTGGATAGCACTTCCCACTACTGCGAAGTGCCATGTTCAGGTGTGGGGCTATTTCCAGGTTCTTTACTCTGATCCATAAGACTGTACGCTTGTTTTATGTGAGAACCATACAGATTTAGTTACTGAAGCTTTGTAATATATTTTGAATTCTTGTTCAAAGTTGCTTAGGTGCTCCGATTTCTATGGTGTTTTATGAACATTAGAATTGTTTTTTCTGTTTCTCTGGGGGAAAAATTACATTGTCACTTTGATGGGAGTCACACTGACTCTGAGGATCACTCTAGGAAGTATGGACATTTTTACATTAGTTTTTCTAAACCCTGAAATGTCAATTAATGCCAGGTATGGTGGCAAGTACCTGCAGTCCTAGTCCTCAGGAAGCTGAGGCAGGAGGACTGTGACTTCCAAGCCATCCTAGGTAATATAGTGAGTTCAAAGCAAACTTGGACTATATAGCAAGACTCAAACAAACAAAACAAATCTGATACAAACTTAAAATGGGGAACTAATAGTCTCTTTAATAAATAGTATAGGGTAAACTGGATGTCTACATACAAAAACAGTAAAATAGGACACCAATCTTATACTATGCACAAACAATTTGAAATGAACTAAAGATTTAAAGAACTAAAGCCATAAAAGCATATGAAAAACACAGAAGAATAGCTTCTTGGTAATGGCCTTGATAATAATTTCTTGGACCTGACACCAAAGAACTACCAAAAGCAAAGACAGGCAACAGGAGTCATAGCAAAATAAAATCTTTTGCACAAAAGCAATTCTATGTAACATGGACATGGCAGGGGGTATCACAACCCCCAAACTGAAACTATACTACAAAGCCACTGTGATCAAAACAGCTTGGTAGTTGCAAAGAAACATGAGAATCAGTGGAACAGACTAGAAGATGACAAAGCAACTCCAGGGATACTAAGCCACCTCATCTTTGACAAAGGAACCAAAAACCCTCCATGGAGGAAAGACAAGCTTTTTAACAAATGGTGCTGGAAAAACTGGATTTAACCTGCCAACCACTAAAGCTAGATCTGTCCCTTTCACCATGCACTAAACTAAAATCAAAATATTAATAAACTAAATAATAAATAATTAATAAACTAAAACCTAAATATTAAAACAGAAACACTAAGCCTGTTGCAGAACAGGTTAGGTAGAACTCTTGGAGACACTGGCATAGGGAAAGACTATATGAGCAAAACCTCAGCAGCATGGGAACTAAGCAGAAGGAATCAACAGCTGGGATCTCATCTTATTAAAAAGCTTCTGCACAGCAAGAGAAACCACCAGCAGAGTGAAAAGACAACCTATCATAAAGGGAAATAATTTTTACCAGCTGTTTCTCAGACAAGGGGCTGCTATCTAGATATATAAAGAACTTTAAAAAAACCAGTCCCCCAAATGCAAAGACCCAATTTAAAAATGGACATCTGAAATGAGCAGACACTTTTCAAATAAAGAAGTAGAGGCAGATAAGAAGGATATGAAGAAATGTTAAACATCACTGGCCATTCAAGAGATGCAGGTAAAAACAGCACTGAGATTCCATCTCACTTTAGAAACAATGGCTTCTATCATGAAATCAACCAACAACCAATGCTGGCAGGGCCGTGAGGAGAAAGGAATCCCTCTCCACTGTTAGTAGTACAATCACTGTGGAAATTTCTTTAAAAACTAGGACTCAAGGTCCCATTTGACCCTGCTATTCCTCTGCTACATATATACATGAAAGAATTAAAATATTCACATCCCAGTGACATATATGTGCACACATGTTTATTGTAGCTCAGTTTGTAATAGCTAAATCTTGGAAACAGCCTAAATTAGTTTCAGATTAAATGCGATGAATACCATAGAAGTCAGTGTATCAACCAATTCAAATATACCATGAAGATCTTTATGGAAAATGGCATAAACAAAAAATTTACACAAAGAGAAATACATCACTTATTTTCCCATTAGCAGAAGACTAGATAAAGAACATGTGGGTTTTTAAAAAATGAAATGGAGTACTATTCAGCCATTAAGAATGATAAATTTGAGTCGTTTTTACTCAAATGGATGTACCCTGAGGACATACTTGTAAGTGAAATAAATAGGACATAGATGTGTAAGTATCATATCATTTCTCTGGTGTGAAAATCTGAAAGTGTAAATGAGTTCCAAAATGTATGACAGTTATTATGAAATACGAAGAAAATGCTCAAAAGGAAAAGGGAAAACAGGGGTAGGGAAAAGTAAAGAAGGGAAAGAAAAAATTTGATGGTAAAAGAGGAAATAAAGCTTATGATATAGGGGGTGGGGGTTGTAGGGAGGGCAGGGAAATAGGAAAAAATGAGAATAAAGATGTGCCATGTACTGGTACAAACTCTCAATGTTGAATGTGATCATTATATATATATATATATATATATATATATATATATATAAAACATACCAATAAAATCAATTTTTAAAAAATATTTTGCACAGCAAAGGAAACCATCAACAGGATAGAAAGCAATACATGTGGAATGAGAGGAAAATACTTGCAAACTACATATCAGACAAAGGGTTAGCATCCAAAGCTTCTAGAAAACAATACAGAAATTATCCAATATACAAACATGCAGAAGAACTGAAAAGACATTTCTCCAAAAAAAGACATACATATGGTGGACAGGTAATATATGAAAAGATGATTACCATAACTAATTATAAGAGAACTACATATAAAACTACAAAGACATCTCGGTGCAGACCTATTCAGTTGGCTACCATACAAAGAAACAAAAGTTATGTGTTAGGAAGGGGCAGGACAAAAGGCAACCCTTAATGCCATTGGAGGGACTGGAGACTGAGCCAGCCACTATGAAAAGTCTGGAAGTTTTTCAAAAAAATTAAAACTAGGGCCGGGGATTTAGCTCAGTGGTTCCGGCGCCTGTCTTGCAAGCGCAAGGGCCCAGGTTTGATCCCCCGGTAACTTCATACCATACTGGGCATAGAGACTCACGCCCAGCAGCAACCAGTACCACATACCACAGTGCCGGGCATGGTGGCTCACGCCTGTAATCCCAGCACTCAGGAGGCAGAGGCAGGAGGATTGTGATGTGAGTCTGAGGCTGAGCTCAGGGCCAGCCTGAACCACAAAGCGAGACCCTGTCTCAAAAAAACCTAAAAAAAAATTAAAACTAGAGCTGCTATATGATCCACCATCTCAAGTTCTGGTTACATGGCTAAGGGAATAAAAATCAGACTGCTGAGAAGATATCTGCACTCCCTGTTCTTTGTAGGTTTATTCATGACAGCCAAGGCACAGAAATTACCCTGGTGTGCAGTGATGGGTAGATGGATCAGGAAGTGTACTCACACTCCAAGACAGTGTTAGTTAGCCAACAAAAAAGGATATCCTGCCACTTGACCTAACAAACATGAATCCCAAGGATACTGTGCTAAGTAAAAACAGCCAGTCATCAGACGGATACTGTATAATACTACTTTTAAGAGAAATCTAAAATAATTGAATTTAAAAAAAAAACAGTAGAATGGTGGCTACCAGAGCATGGGGTAAGGAGAGTCAGGGTAGTATTAGTCAAAGGGTGCCAAGTTCCAGTTATACAACAGGAATTAATTAGTCCCAGAGATCTACTCTACGGCATAGTACCTGTAATTCATGATACTCTATTGTATACTTAAAAATTTGTTGAGAGTTGATATTAAATGCTACCATAAAAATAAATGTATTATATGAAAATAAACTATAACTCCCATGGTAGTGATAAAAAATTGTATGTGTATAATGTAAGCATGAGTGAACAGGAATATAAATATGTGTGTACGTACATATATGCATTACATTACAGATTAAGTGTGTGTGTGCGTGTATACAACATATAATACTATATGCTACTCTATAATACAATATATAGTATCATTATATATAGTTTGCCAAACCATTTTATTTCTAAATACTTCAATTTTTTGTTACCTAATAACAAAGATATTCTATCTTTGTCCTTCATAAGGACAATATCAGAATTAAGATATCTAACATGGTGATGACAACCTATCAGGTACAGTTTTCCAAATATACTGTATATAGTTTGCTTAAAATTGTAATCCAGGAGCTAAAGAGTGCTCTTAGATATGGTTGCTAGATCTACATTTCAGTATCTGAGCTACAGAAGTAAGCATGAGATTTGCACTTTTTAGAATACTTTTGTTTTCAATTATGATGCATTTGTGAAGAGCTGTCTTACAGAAGGTTCCATTTGCATTGGTCTTCTCCCAGTTAGTTTCAGATTAAATGGGATGAATACCAAAGAGTCAGTGTATCAACCAATCAAATATACCATCAAGATCTTTATGGATAACTGAAAATGACATGAATGAAAAATTTACAGAAAGAGAAATGCAAAATATTCACTTATTAGCAATTTTTAGAATGCAAAGCTGAGAAGCTTTGACATGCCATTTAATATCTCAAAAGCAACACATTTCTTTAAAAATGACATTATCAAATTTTGACAAGCTATTTGGAAACTTACTTATTCTTTCATTGCTACAGACAATGCCAACTGGCATACTTTTTTAGATAGCAGTATTACAATACACAGCAAACACTACAATGAGATTCATATCCTTTGATTCGGGAACTCCTTTAGAATTAAATCTAGGTTAATAATTAAACAGACTAAAAGCTCTATGGCCATAACTTAGAGCTATCTCCAGTGCATTCCTATATTAGCCAACAAATAGAAATAACTCTTCTAACATGACAAGACTAGTTTGATGATGTAATTATATTATGTCTGTAGCAACTTTTAAAATCATGAGGAAAGATCAGAGCAGTACAACACTGTGAAAACAGACTATCTAATAACACAACCCTACATAAAGCACAAACGAAACTATCGGTAAGATAAAAGTAAAAATTATGTTGTAGTTTGTGTCTAGACGTCCCACAAAAGTCTGATGCCTCATAGGTGGGGCTTTTCAGAGGTGGTTGAATCTGCAGTGAGCGATCTTGGGATCAAGGGTGTGTTATTACTGAATTAGTCTGCTGATTGGTTTGGTGTAGTTGTGGGTGGGATTATGGATACCTCACCCTGGATGTGAGTACTATCCATCATAAGGTGGGTAGGGAGGGTAAGACAGAAGGGAAAGAAAGTTTTGCTGATTGCTTATCACTTTCTGCTTGCTGCCTCCTGCTCACCATGAACTGTTTGTCCTCGGTCATGCCCCTCTGCCACGCCACCCTCCCTTTAGAACCACCAACTATAAACTAAAGTCCTAACAAACGGTGAGTCAAAATGAACCTTTCTTCCTAACTTCGAGTCTTGGGCATTTTGTCTTAGAAAAGTAACTAGCACATGTGCTATGCTGGAATGATGGGATGATGGTTTTGAATACTCCAAAACAAGTTCTTCTGTGTTTTTAATAACTTTTTAAAGCTTGTTCTCTATCTAAAGCATGAGTTAACAGGAGGCTCCCTCACAGTGTGGGAGTGGAGGGCTCCCTGGCAGGCACAGAAGAAGCACCAGAGGTTGTCATGTAGAGAAGGAAGATGACAAAAATCATGAGCTTCCTAACTGCATGGGGACTGGAATCAAATTAGATGCCCTGTCCACTGGCAAGCCAGAGTGTCCTACATCCTGGACCTGCTCTGACAGTTTCTCCTTCAGGTTGCCACTGGATGCCCTCAGCTATGCACAGCCAGGGGGCCAGTTCACACGCTTTGGTCTCTGAAGCAAACCACAGTCAGACGCCCTTTTGTAGAATCTAAGGTCTTCTTGCCGGGCCCTTATTTTATGGCAGCATCTGTCACACACCAGAAAAAGCTGCCACTAAGCTATATCCCTTTTGTGACATTTTCTGTGGAGATGGAAATCCTGGCTGGCCAGATAAGATGACAAGAATTCACAAGAGTCATAAAGCTGAGGAGAAACGTCCTCTGACGCAGCTACCAGCTACTAGGTCTGCAGTAAGCCCAACCTCCGCCAGCATTCCAGTCATGCTTCCTCCTTCCTCCAATTAATCTGTAAACGTCAAAGCCTGGGAGCTTTTACATCAATGAGGATTTAACAGTCCCGACATGTAGAAGAACCTGACAGGTTGCAGGCACGTGGTAGAAACAGCATAAAGGAACACGCACCATGCAGTTATTTTGTTTATCTAACCTCACTTGGTCCCTTCTGTTTGGGAGTCAGAATTCTTAGTTTAGACCAGAACACTCAAAAATGCCAGCAAAGGCCGCCCCTGGCACCAGACTCTATATCCTTTTCTGGCCAGTCTGGTTGTCTGAGGTCTCACTGCTCCACTGTCCTCTTCCTGCAAAAAGTGAGCCAGAAGAACTGAATATGGCCTCCCACATGAGGTCACAGTCACCCTCAACATGGGCCTTCTAGGGGTAAGCTTAAGAAAAGCTTAAAAAGTCTTCTAATAAACAGCCTCGGGTGTCTGAACCCCTGTACAAGTGCCCCCAGGGCATATTCGCCAAGTTCAAGGGTGACCTCTGCCTGGTCCACGCCTGAATAGGCCTTTGTGCACCAGTGTCTCTCCTCGTCACAGGATGGTCACTTGCTCTCAGTATTCAGGGCACACGGGGGCCTTTCCACAGCGGGCATTCAGTGGCGTCTTCTCTGAGTTTCCTCTCTGGACTCCTCTTTCTGCCAGACAGTTGAGCCAGGTGTTGGGAAATTTTTGCCCTAGACTTGATTTCTGTCCCTGAACAGGTCATTTCATCTCTCTCTGGGCCTTTGGTTTCTTATTTCCCGAGAGTGGGAAAAGCAATAGCTTGCATCCCAACCAAGCTGGTAGGAGCTCCAAGCCATCTTGTAGCTGGACTTCAAGGAAATTTAATTTTGTCTCTTAATAATTCTCTGGTTTGACTTTATGGATTTCTTGGTTAAAAAATATTCAAGATTAATGTAAGAAAACCAAAACAAGATACTGAAACTCAGAGTGGCAGTGCCTTATGTTTTTATTTTCTATAAGGAAAATAGGTTATATTTTCGAGCGAAATAAATGCTTCATGACAGTGGGTTTTAAGTAAATATTTATGTGACGCCAGAGAGTATGTCCGACATGTTGTACTCACACAATGCATTTTTTTTAAAAATCCATGTTCAAAACAGGAAAGAGGAAACAGCAGTTAATTCCTTCAGAGAGATGGCTCCAGGCTATCTGTATCTTCTCAGAGTCACACAATGTACAACAGAGCGTCTGAGAGGCCTGGGATTGTCCCCATGTTTTATTCTCTGGATAATCTAATCAGAAGAGCACTGGTGGCACTTCAAGATTAGCATCTTGAATTTAATATAAACGGCTTTTTTCTTCCTCTCCTTCCCTTTCTGAATGACCTTTGCTAGGTTCATGGCAAGGATGATAGTCTCTCCAGTTACAGAAGTCAACCCCTGGGCTAGACTGTCCACTGTTGGAAAAAACTCAACACCACGTGAAGCCCGCGCACATGGGGACAGGCCAGAGAAGGCCACCCTGGTTCGCAGTTGACTGGGGTGGGAAGCTCCATTCCCGCCTGTCGGAGAGAGGGGCGCCCCCCGCAGGCGGTCTTTGCACACGCATCCATTCTCTTCAAGTCCTATCAGTTACAGGCTAGGGTCACACTGCAGGTTTTGGTACTCAGAAGAGTCAGCAACCCCAGGAGGCAGCCAGAGAAAAACAGCCTCCAGGCCGATCTACTAAAAGCCTGGGAAATCAGCCAAGTGGGGCACCAGCCAAGGGAGGAGCCCGAGTCCCGGTGCCCGTGATGTTTAGGATGAATCACAGGAAACCCAGCTAGTGCTGAATTCTTGGGCACCTGAGCACTGTGGAACTCATGGATCGAGGGGTCAGGTCCCACCCACTGTTGATGTGTGCTATTAACACCTGCCCGGGGACTGCAGTGCCAGCAATCTTAGCTGAGTGTCTTTCTGCTCTAGAGGCTGGTGGTTGTCGGCAGGGGCGAGTGTCAATGCTAAGTGAGGTCTGACCCCTGCCCTAATAATAACAAGCCCTTCAATGCCAGGCACTGCAGACTAGTGGTTACAGATGAACTCACTGAGATGCCACGCCCTTTCCACAGTGTGCCATTCCAATCATCTAGTCTGTAGTCGGCAGCAGGAATGCAGTGAGCTAAAAATCCTAGCCTCAAATGCTTGGTGACCCCTACCTACTTTACTCCACTAAGCTCAAAATTAAGCTCCTGACCATTGCCCCAGACACCCCAATAAACTCCCCACCTCCATATGCACTTGTGCTAAGACACTTCTGAGATCTCATTAGTTCAAATTGAAAAAGAAAACTCATGATCTCTCCCAAGGACATCTGGAGTCCTGGGCAGGGTTCCCATGAAGTTGATGGAGTTGATATTTATTTTAAGATTTACCTAGGAAAGAAGGAGAGTTTAAAGGAGTCAGGGAGTTTTTTTAAAAAAATATTAATAAAATAAAAAGGAATGGAGACAAAGGAGATAGAGAAAAATAAAGGGGATGAAAAGATAATTTTTTTTTTTTTTTAGGTTTTTGGAGACAGGGTCTCGCTTTGTGGTTCAAGCTGGCCCTGAGCTCAGCCTCAAACTCACATCACAATCCTCCTGCCTCTGCCTCCCGAGTGCTGGGATTACAGGCGTGAGCCACCACGCCCGGCACTGTGGTATGTGGTACTGGTTGCTGCTGGGTGTGGGTCTCCACACCCAGTATTGTTATGTGGTTACCGGGG
>PVIR01026215.1:0-24112 GCA_004026965.1 Petromus typicus | reverse complement strand
ATTGAATAAACAAAGAATGACTAATGGTTTTTAGAAATAGCTAGTAATTACTGAGCACCTAAAATGAGCCAGTCTCGGGGCTAGGCTCTGGAATCCTCTGTCCATCAGAGCTCCCCTGGCCTCTCTTCCTGTAAATGTTTAGTCCTTGAGAGCTTGGAGCTGCTATTGACAGAAACAAGAGCTCTGCACACTAATGCTTCTCTCTGTCCTTGGTGCCAAGAGCGTCCCTCTGTAGTGACATCCTCTCTGGGCCTCCAGTATGCTTTTCTCACAGCTTTAGCTTACGAGCTGAATTTAATGAGGCCATGTAAAGTGTGGCAAGCCCACTCCATCCATAGAGAATGACCCTTTTGGTGTGGACGGCTTCCTGTTATGTCTGCCTCCCGGGAAGAGGAAAACCAGAGGGGAGTTGGCCAGAATGTCATCATATGGATATTTCTAGCCATAAAGGAGGCTGGGAAATGTAGTCTTTCCTTCAGTTTGAAAATTAAGAGTTTTAGGGCTGGGAATTTAGCTCAGTGGTTCCGGTGCCTGCCTTGCAAGTGCAAGGGGCCAGGTTTGATCCTAGGTAACCACATACAAAACTGGGTGTGGTGACTCACACCTACCAGCAATCAGCACTACATACCACAATGCTGGGAGTGGTGGCTCATAGCTATAATCCCAACACTCAGGAGGGAGAGGGCAGGAGGATTGCTATGAAATTGAAGGCTTGCCTAAACTACATGGTAAGCTCAAGACCAGCCTGAAGTACAAAGCTTGACCTTGTTTAAAAAAAATAATTGGAGTTTTAGGGTCAGGGATTTAGCTCAGTGGTTTTGGCATCTGCCTGGCAAACACAACGTCCCAAGTTTGATTCCCATTAACCACCTACCACATTGTCGGGCATGGTAGTTCACATCTATAATCCTAGCATTAAGGAGGCAGAGACAGGAGGATTGCTGTGAGTTTGAGGCTAGCTTGTGCTACATTATGAGTTCAGGGCCAGTTTGAATTACAAATCAAGACCTCTCACAAAACTAAAAAAAAAAAATCACAACAAAAATTGGAGTTTTAATGACAGTGAGAGAGAAAGGCAAAGAATGTGGGGGACAATTGGGCCTTTCTTCCACAAGAAGGGGCCACCTTTCCGGGGAATCTCATGGGTTTGTACATGAGCCTGCTCAGGGTCTCTGAGGCTGATTCTGACAAAATCATTGTGAAGTTAGGGATAGGTAATGCCTGAGGAGTATTCAATAACTTCAAGTGTGTGTGTGTGTGTCTGTGTAATTTCTCAAGATGATATATGACGCCAACATAACAGGTTTTGAGAATTAAGTTATATGGTTTTAGCTCTTACATTTTAGCTTAATAGTTCATTTCAAATTAATTTTATATATGATATGAAATAAGTAAGGATGCATGATCTGGAAACAAATGGAAAATTTCAGCAAACATAAAAAGATACTAAAACTAAGTGAAGTTTTAGAATTAAAAAATATAGTAAGTAAAATTGAAAAACTTAATGTGAAGAGTTCAACAGCAGAATGAAAGTATATTAGAGGTTGAACTATACACCTCCAAAAGATATGATGAAGTCTTAACTGCTGTTATCTGTAAGTGCCATTTAGTTTACTAGTAGGATCTTTGCAAATGTAATCAGAAGCCCAGCATGGTGGCTCATACCTGTAATCTCAGCACTCAGAAGGCAGAGGCAGGAGGTTGCTATGAGTTTCGGGCAAGCCTGAACTACAAAGTGAGATCTTGTCTCAAAAAAACTAAAAACTAAAAAAAAAAAACAAACCAAAAAAGGAAAAACAACCAGATTAAGCTGTGGTCTTGCTATTTTAAAGTGTGTCCCGATTCTTGTATGACTGACATTCTTATAAGAAGCAGTAGTAAATTCAGACATATACACATTAGACACCAAGTGATGACAGATCTTGAGATGTGAAGCATCTACAAATCAGGAAATGTTAACAATGGTCAGCAACGCTCAGCAGCTAAGAAGAGTCAAGAAAGGATCTTCCCCAAGAACCTTCAGAGAAAGCATAGCTCAACTGACTTCTTATTCTAGACTCCAGAACTGTGAGAGAATAACTTATTGACTGATTGATTGATTGCAGTACTTGGGGATCCAACTCAGGCCCTTGTGTTTGCAAGGTAGGTGCAGTACCACTTACGCTAAATCCCCGGTCCTGAGAATGACTTTCTGAAGTTTTAAACTCTTAGGTTTGAGGCAGGCATGGAGGCTGATGCTTGTAATCTCAAGACTTGGGAGGCTGAGGTAGGAAGATTGCTATGAGTTCAAGGTTAGCCTACACACTACATAGTGGGTTAAAGGCCAGTGTGAACTACATAACAAAACCTTGTCTCTAAAACAAAAACACCTAACCAAACAAACAAACAGTAATAAAACAAAACAACACAAAAATCCTACTGGCTTTGCAGGATTTTTTTGTAGCATCATAAGAAAATAATACAAAACCATAAGGGAGTTAATGAACTTGAAGATAGGCCAACAGAAACAACTTTATCTTCACAACAAAATGAAAACATTTTAAGAAATAAATAGATGTAGGAAAGCAAGAGTATTAATAATATAACATAATAATATAACATAATATTTATGTTTCTAAATTTTCTAAATAAAAAAGAAAGCAAAATTGTAAAGAAAATTTGAAAAAAGAATGTCTTCACAGGTTTAGCAGAATACATAAATCTACAGATTCAACAATCTCAATGAAATTCTGAACAGGATACATTTAAAAATATCCACACCCAGACACATCAAGATCAAACTACTAAGCATTAATAGAAATGTATAAAATAAACTCAGTGGAAAAAGGATAATTTTTCAACAGTGTTGAAAACAGTTACACACCCAAAACAAACAATTTAAAATTCATACTTGAGTCAAGGGTGGCTCAAGGGTGGCTACAAAGCAAGACTCTGTTTCAAAATAAATAAATAAATAAATACATGAAATAAGAATTCCATACCTGAAAATGAAAAGTAATCCAAGATAGATCTTAGGTTTAAATATAAACATAAAATTTTAATACTGTTAGAAGAAAACAGAAGTAGCTCTTCTAAAATATAATAAAGTACAATCCACAGAATAAAAATTCATAAATTACCAAAATTAAAAACTTTTGTACAAAGTGCACTGTTAAGGGAATGTAAAGATAAACTACAGACAGGATGAAAATATTTTGTAGATTCCATATTGGCATATATATTCAAGATTCATATTCTTATATCTAGAAAATATAAAGACCTCTGAAGAACAAGAAGAAGATATATAATCTGATAAATACAAAAAACAAGGACTTTAAAAGATACCAAGGAAGATTTGTAGATTTGTAGTGACACACAAAAGGATGTTCAAAATCATTAGACATTAAGGAAATGGAAATTAAAATCATGATGAGACAGTGATTTCAAGGCCAGCTTCGAGAAGATCATGAGACACTGTCTCAAAAAGAAAAGAGGGACGAGGCATGGTAGCTCACACCTGTAATCTCAGCACTTGGGAGGCACAGGCAGGAGGATAGCCATAAGTATGAGGCTCACCTGGGCTACATAGTGAGTTCAGGGTCAGCCTGAACCACAAAGACATTGTCTTTAAAAAAAACTAATTTATATAATAAATTATATATAATAAATAAATATATATATATAACTAGTATATATACTAGTTAGTACAGTTCTGGAGTCTAGAATAAGAACTCAGCTTTTTGTTTTAGAGTATATATACTAGTTATATATAGGTATCATATATTTTATAATAAAATTATTATATATTTTATAATAATTATATATTATATATTGTATAGGTGTGTAGTTACATATACATATATATACACACCTATACAATGACTTAAATAAAATACATAGATAATACAAATATTGGCAAAGATCACTCTCATGTTATGGATGAGAATGTGCAATGGTACAGCCACTCTAGGAAATGTTTTAGTAATTTTAGGTTAAATATACTTAGCAAATGATCTAGCTATCCTAGACACTAGCCATCACTGATATGTTTACCTTAGAGCAACGAAAACTTATGGCCATAAAAAATTTTTTATTTGAATGTTTTAGAGTAAATTTATTTCTAAATGCCCCAAAATGACAACACCCCAAGTACTATTTGATAAGTGAGTGGATAAGCAGGTTGTTGTGCATTCCCACCGTGGGGTATTACTTGATGACACTGTCTGTCACTGGTGAACTTCTGATATAAACAGCAACTTGGATGAATCTGAGAGGAATTGTGCTGAGCAAAAGAACCTAGTCTCCAAAAGGTAAATATTGTATGATTTCATTTATATGATGTACTGGAAAAGACAAAAGTACTATGATGGAGAACAGGTCAGCGAGTGTGAGGACTTTAGGTGGGGTGTGTGTGTGTGTGTGTGTGTGTGTGTGTGTACGCAGGAGGTTTGGGGAGTGAAAGGATTGTTTTGTGTCCTGATCATAATGGTAGTAGGTTAATCTATGCATGTACTGAAATTTATAGGACTGTACACAACATTGCTAATTTGACCGTGTGAAAATTTTACAATGTATAGTTACTTAAAGGCTGACAGCTAATATGTGCTTACACAATGTTATTCTGATATCCCCATTTTGTAGATGAGGAAAAGGAAGACCAAAGTACTTGTGTGGTTTGCCGGAAGTCTCAGCTAAGAAGGGCGGAGCTGAGACCCCGATATTGGCAGTCTCTCTTGAGTTCATTCAGCATTACCTCTTCGTTGACTCAAAAGGGATGATACCGGGTGTTTCTAAATTGATGGCAATGACTATTTTCTTTAAATTTCCTGGGAATTTTAGAAATTATGTATTTCTACATACTGACAGGAAAATATATATACATTTTAAACTTAGAGTTTCAAAGGATGAGTTTTCTAAAATACAGGGTGGTTGAGCTTAAGTATCTACAGAGAGAAAGATGTTTTAGAATTATAGTGGATGGGAATCCACCTGGTGGCCTGTGTCCCTCACCAGGGCTCCTGCCCTTATACCTGGGGGCTGCCAGCTCACAGATGTATTCCTCCTAGGTCGTCAGGCACAGGGATACCAGTGTGGACCCTGAAGTCCTTAGGGCAGCCCCTCCTGCTGTGTGGCAACAGCTTGCCTGCTCTACACCAGATTTCCTGTGCCTCTTTCTCTGAGGCCCAGGTGAGCTGTACTGGATGTATCTTTGACAAAAACAAGCTGTTGCAATCATTGGTATCTGTACTGGGGAAATGTAGTACACAAGCATGATTACAGCTTCAGAAGTGAAAAATTTTCATGTCAGAGGCTGAGAACTTGTATCAATTTATGTCATTCTTTCTTCCTCAGACAGAAAAATACCAAAAAGTTGCAATCAGACAGCCATTAATAATCCAACATGTCTGTCAGTGTCAACTGCAGAATTTCAGATTAGTTCCATCTGATTGCCAAGGGAAATGAAATCAAAACAGTTATAGTCCACATGGTTGACATTATAGAAGCACTTAATGGGCCTTCAATATATCCCACCAAATACTCAGGTGGGAGTTGGGAGTACAGGCCCAATTTCATTGACCATCTATCTTATGAGGCAAATTAGTTGCAAGACATATGGTTAGATTCTGTTTTTAAAAAATGTGTTTTCTGGGCTAGGGATTTAGCTCTAGTGGTGTCTTACCTACCCTGAAAACACAAGGGCCCAAGTTCAATCCGTGGTACCGCAAAAAAAAAAAAAGTCTTCTGTCCTGAGTGTGAGAACCCTGACACAGATGTGCTTGTGAATACGAAGAAGCAAATGATAATTCTTATAAAGCCTGTGGCTATCAAGGCATGCTTGACACACATCATAAACTCTGTAGATTTATTCTCAAAAACCTGCTTGAGAATTGAGACAGTTGTACAGGAAAGAAAGAAAAGGAAAATAAAAAGAAGTCAAGACAAGGAAAATGGCTCTGTATCCAGCAGTAAGACACCAGCACATGAAATCAGTCATCCTGAACATGCTCTGGAAGAAAAGGAGGAGGATGACTGGGGGGAAGAGAAAACTGAAGAAGCTCAGAGGCACAGAGTGGACAAAGTCAGTGACCACGCCAAAGTCCTGATAGTGGTCATTTGTAAAGAACCATTGAAGAGCACATATATATTCTGTTTGACTTTAAGGAAAAGACTCACTTGACAAATCATTGCTGAAGCAGGAAGACTAGACGTAAAAGCCATGAATCCTCTTGTTCAGACTGAAGTTCTTTTTAATGAAATCTGAGAACAAATTAAGAAATACAGGTGCCATTTGCCACGAGTCTGTGACAACAACAAAAAAGCACAGTGGTACCTTCTTCATGGTTTCAAGTATGTGGTAACGATGTGTTAAACTTAGCTCCCTTCTAAAATCCTACATATCTTTTTTTTTTTTTTAAGATCCTACATACCTTGAGAGAAGTATAACATGCACATTTTAGAAGAGAAGATAATTATCGGCTGGTTGAAAAAGGCCTCTAAGAAGTATGTTTCAAAAAAATTTGTTGAAGAAATCCATGTCGAAGTGTAAAATGATTGAAGGAGGCAGGGGAGGAATCTTCTGGTGGTGAACACGATGAAGAATGAACACTGAATTCAAAGACTGCCAGTGTACCAGCAGGCGCAACTGTGAAATCTGACAAGGACAGTGACCTTGATATTGAAACAATTTAAAAGGATGGATGCCACCTAGCTTAGAATGCTGGTGGGCTCATCAAGAGATCCAGGCTATCTATCAGATGGAAGGAAGAAGAAAGGAAGGAAGGGTGGAAGGAAGGAAAGAAAGAAGGAAGGAAGGACTCTCCAAAGGGTGTTTTTCCTTGTGCATATGAATTATCTATTAATTTCTGATACTCATAAAATATATTAAGAAACATAGAAAACAAGACAGAAAATCGGTGACCACAGCAAAAATCCCAAAGAAACATCACTGGCTCATACACCTAAGATCTGAAAGGCAAAATATTTTACTGGCTCACAAAAGACTGACTATATCGCATGAATATAATCCTGAAGTTAGGAATAACCATAATCTTCATGGATGTTATGATGAGTTATATGAATATACAAAATGATGATAAAGCTGGTATTGGAAATACTTCAGCACAATAGCATAAGTAAATATTGGGAGACAATAAACAGAGTGGCTACGAGTACAATCTTTGAAATGAAATATACTATGGTCCTCTTTATTGCAAAATTATGGCTCTGTATTTGCTGGCTGCATGCAATAGACATGTTGCTACTAACCTCTTTGTCTCTCATCTGTGAGATTAAGAATGGTATCTGAGTTTAAATTCTGTCAGAAAGGTGGAACGACTAGATTAACTGAGAAGAAGGCAGTAATAGTGGAAATGGCCTGGAGGTTCAAAAGTTGCTACATCTGATCATTGAGATCTAGGAGCTGAAGGCTCTGAAGGAATTGCTCCATCCTCAGTTTATGGTCAGCTTCTAGCTTTGTATTTACTTTATAATGACATGGATAATGCAACCTATCTTTAGAAAAGAAAACTATCTGCTATACATCTGCAAATTTTGAATTTGGGAGAATTTGGTTAGTATGCAAAAGTACTTGCAGATAAATTTTCATGGGATATTATGTTTTAAGGATTTTTTTTGATGGAAAAAATATTGGTCAAGCTAGTCTTTTTTTTTAGGTTTTGTTTTTTTTTTTGAGACAGGGTCTCGCTTTTGTAGTTCAGGCTGGCCCTGAGCTCAGCCTCAAACTCACATCACAGCAATCCTCCTGCCTCTGCCTCCCGAGTGCTGGGATGACAGGCGTGAGCCACCACGCCTGGCACTGTGGTATGTGGTACTGGTTGCTGCTGGGTTGAGTCTCCATGCCCAGTATTGTTATGTGGTTACCGGGGATCGAACCCGGGCCCTTGCGCTTGCAAGACAGGCGCCAGAACCACTGAGCTATATCCCCGGCCCGGTCAAGCTAGTCTTGAACTCACCATAGTTGAGGTTGGTCTTTAACTCAAGGTGATCCTCCTGCATTAACATCCTGTGTGCTGAGGTTACAGGGATGTAACCTGGCTGCCATGGGATTGATATGACAGTCACTTCTCACTAGCCACTGCTCTGAGATGGTCCAGTTGATCATGGAAGCACTTAGAAATGCAACAAGGGGATAAGCCTTTGCTCTGGTGTTTCAAACTCAGTAATGGCAGAGTGTGAGTTCTTTGCAGCCTTCATTGTAGAAAAGGCTGTAAAAGGCATATAAGAACTGGTGTGCAAGAACTGGTTCTGCCCACAAAGCCACTGCACAGGATTAGTTCCACCAATTCCCGGTGAGTAGCAGTAAGCCAGACTGGTCAATTACAGGGCTTTTTTGAAAACCATTCTGAATTAAAGATCTACCTTCAGAAGTTTATATACTGATCGAAGTGCCACATCATTCCTTATTATGTGATAAAATATATAATACAGGGTCCTCAAACACCACGCTCACAAGTTGTTGAAACACATCTTTCACCCTAATATTTAATAATTTGGGTGGAGCATATCAGTATTATGTGGTTAGTTTGTTTTCCAGTGACTCACAGGATAAGCTTTCCTCGAACAGTGGCTGTCAAGTCTCTTCTCCCTGCCCCTGTACACACCACACTCCTACCTCAGCTGCTTGCTGACAGCTGTAGTGATTCACTGGGAGTTAAGGAGGACTGTCTCGATGGCAAGGCTGGAATTGTTGGGGATTGTGATTCACTCTCTGGAAAATATGCTCTCTTCTCTCCCCACAGAGAATCATTAATGCAAAGTACAGAAATATAGTTGAACTAATAGACTATTTCCTTAGTAACTCAGCTTGCTAATGTTAGTTTTTTTCCCCCCAGAAGGCCTTGCTATGAAACTGTGACTTACTTGAGACATTAATGAGCATTAAGTTGTAATATTTCCTTTCAGAAGGGTAACGTTAAGTGTGGAATGTATTGTATGGGGAAAGGAGCTATTAAAATGAGAGCTATTCTATATACTATGTGTTCTTTGTGTTTATCCTTTGTTTCAAGAGATCTGCCTCTTGAAGAAATAATGCACAAGTCTCATGTTTTGTGTGACAGCTCTCTGAATATTTGAGATTGTCATCAAGATTGAAACATCCTTGTTTCATTTTTTCTGCATATATTTTTTTAAAGGTACCTGCCTCTTTATTAAATGTACATGCTTCATTGTGTTGGTCTGAGGATTAAGGAGATAATGCCTGAAGATTTAGCTTTTAGTGAAATACAGAAAATAACTTAAAAAAATAAATGGTGACCATTATTAACATACACAAGCACTATACAGGAGGAATTTATTGTTCATTTACCTCGTTAGATGGTTGGGGAACTTCCACAGCGCACCCTGCTGGAAAATCTGTGGAAAGAGCTTTGGCATTAATTGTGGGAGGGGGAGTAAATTGGTCAATCCTCTCTGACCCATGTCCCACTTCTAGGAATTTGTTTATATATTTGCAGGTACAAATTGTCCTAATATATACTGTTTGTAATAGTAAAACAGTAGGGATATTTATGTCCTTCTCCACCAATGACCTCCCAAATGGAAAAGATGCGGACAAGGACGGATCAGCTACTATTTGTGAACAAGAAGCATTGCAGATTCTTTGACTTCAAGATGCCAGGATGACAAAGACATCATTAATTTATATGTCCTTAAGAAAGGCTGGCCATTGCTGGTTAAATTGGCATAATGCTCAGAAATTTTTGAGGGAAAAACCTGTACAGGGAACAAGGGAAGAAGTTACCAGAACTTCTGCAGGTAAGTTCTAGTCTCCTGTGAGCCTGACAGCACAAGGCAAAAATCAACAAATAGACAGAAAGGAAACTTAGGGAAGAAGCTGAGCTTGGGCCTGATCCATGCTATTCTGGGTAGCAAGGACCTCTCCAATCCCTGCTTGCCACACCTTTTTACAGTATATGTTAAGTAACAAAAGACAGGGAGGGCACGGCAGAAGTCACAGTAGTTACATGTGTAAAATACTGTATCTTTTCTCTGGTATGAGGAACTAAGGATGTAAATGAGTTCTAAAATGTATGATAGGTATTGTAAAATAGTAAAATATTCAAAGAGAAAAGGGGAGTAGGGGTAAGTAAAGAAGGGAAAGAAAAGATTTGATGATAAAAAAAAAGGAAACAAAACTGATGTATAGAGGGGGTGGGGGACCTGGAGGGGCAGGAAAATTCGGAAAAATGAGGATTAAGTTTTGTCACGTACTGCTACAAAATCTCAATGTTGACTGTGATCATGTGTATATAAAATGTACCAATAATATCAATTTTAAAAGCCACAATAATCTTTGAGGAATTATGTAAAGATCCTCGTATAGTTCAGCTCTGGAGTATCACAGCCACTGGGGCCTTTGTTGTTACTGGAGGTAAAGGTAAGAGCCCTCAGGTCTGCGGGCAGGAAAGCTTGACCCAGTTGTGCAATAGGTTTGTTCCTGACAGACCTGAATTTCTATATCGATTTTGGACATGGATAAAAAGGAGAAATACAGAATGAAATAAATGTTACAGTTCTTGGTGATGCTAGGCATGCCGGATTATGTTTTGAGGTATTAAGATGTGGAAAGGTGTCTTAGACTGCATAAATATTAACTTGGACTCAGTATTGAACTGGAGTGAAAACTCCAAAAACTCACTGTGGAGGGGGAAGGGAATCTCTCAAATTTCTAACTCAGGAATGAGAAGGGAGGTATCTGAAACTTAAAAAAAAATTTTTTTTTGAATACCTTATCTAGTAAATTTTAAAAAACCCATTCCATTGTCAGTTAAGACCTTGAACTTAAAGGCAGTTTCTCCTATTGTAGAGGACAGGGCCACAGGAGAGGCAAGGGGCAGGAAAGAGCCTTCTGGCTTCCTATCACTGAGGCAGATGCTATGAGGCCCTTTCTGTAGGGCATTATGGGCATTACTGGTCTACTGTCAGAGTTCTGCTTATACTTCTGCAGTGGCTGAAGGAGTCTCTGGGTAGCTGCTTCCTTCTCATCCTATGGTCTTGGAATCCATGCAGAGCAGGACCTGAGGCAATCTGGTCTGGCTACCTCCTGGGCCCACTTCTAACTCTTGGGTGATGCTGTGTGACCCTTGACCTAAGAGACTTCTAGGTTCCAGGTTCCTCTGGAGACTCAGTTCTCTATGCTCCAGCATGATGGAAGCTGGCCTGGAATCACAGGAGAAAGATGTTCAGTGGTGAGATTGGAATGCATCCTAAGTGGCACCTTGACAACTGATGAACTGGACAGGGTGTGAGGGATGAGGCCACTGAAACAGGTATGGTCACACACTGCAGGAACTGGCTCAGACTGACAACTGGTTGGGATGCTACAAGTCAAGGGCATGCTTTTTACTCTGTTTTTTTGGCCTGAAAGATGGAGATGGGAAGACACAACCGTGACACAAGCCAAAAGCATTTGAAAGAAAAGACTTTTTTAAATTTGGGCTTGGAGGTAGTAGTTCCTTCAAAAAAGCTGGTTAGGTCAGAGGGAGCAGCAGAGCACTGCATTTCTGTACCAACTGCTTCCTTTGAATGAGCTCCAGTTCATCTTTAAGTTCTGAGTGGGGAAGGGAACTTTTGGGGGGGCACCTGCCTTTTTCAGAGATAAATTTGGGATATCTTTCCATGAGTACACATCCCCATCATTGCAGTGTATCTTTGGCCAGGCCCCTTCAATACCAGATGGTTCCATTACAAACGAATGCTAAGGTTGTTCCAAAATCCTCCAATTGAGAACTGTCCTGAACTCAGAAGCCAGGGGTTGGGGTGGGGGTGGGCTGAAAATCCTATGAAAGCCTACCTGGTCCATCAGAACAAAAGAACGGGGCTGCAAACGGCTTTCTCAACCTGCAGCCGAATCAGTGCAACTCCTCGGATCTCAGGCCAGACACTGGGACTGTGAACTCCAACTGCAGGCAAACTGTATCAGCTGTCACAATCCCTTCCCATGGTGGAAGAAATCCAAGAGCCCTTTGTAAACCACTGTAGATGATGCAGGTGTAAATGGGAGTTAGAAGCTCCTCTGATGTGTGCTGATTTATATAGGCAGAAACCTGGAGAAAGGGCAGAAACTTGGAGCGTTCGGAGGCATGGTATGGGGTGTGGTGGAGTGTATATACCTGGCACAGGCCCTTTAGCTGACAAGCACCACATACCACTTACCAGCTGTAACTCGAGCTTAAGTTCTTGCAGTGTAACATGCAATCTCCATGGAGCACTGTAGCATTTACAATGGCTGCTGTGAATTCCCAAGCAACTCATTCAAAAATACAAAACTGTTGTCTTCATTCTGGCTTTTAATGGTCAAAGTGACAGTAACTTTGTTTTCAAGATCTGCGTTTAGCTCCTGTTATTACCACCTGCTAGAAAAAGCACTGTGGCAGGTACTGTACCCCTAGTGGGCTGTTATGTTTGGGATCAAAACACCAAGCCAAGTTGAAAACTACCACCTCCTATGGCTGTAGGTAGATACAGCAGTGGTTCCTGGCATGTAGCAGGGGAGAAAGCAGGAAAGTGTTGGGTTGTGAACACTTGGAAAAAGGGTTGAGGCACAATATGGTTCAAAACCAGGTTGAATTTAAGCCTCATGACTCAACAGGGTGGTAGGAAAGGTTTCATCCATAGCTCAAAGGTCCTCCTTACCTGCCTTGCAAGTAAGCAAACTTAGGGGTGTGGAGGGGCTTTACCAGGTTATAACTACAACCTTAACTGTTGCAAGTTAGAAGACAGAAGCAGAGAAGATATGAAGTGAAACTTGCAACCCAAAGCTTCATTATGACATTCTATTTGCTCTCAAAATTGCTCGCCAGAAGCCTAGCATAAACACCAACATAATAAAAGGCATCCGCAGCACAGGACAATACCACCCCTTCAGCATCTTACTTGCCACACACTACCAGTAAGGAGTTTAGTGGCACTGATTTGATGCTCTTATACCAAGATACCCAGACTGAACTCACCTGTGTTGGCACGAACTGTATCCCAATGAAGACAATACTTGCCTACCTCTTAGGTCCCCCTAGACTTCTGGAAATGGAGTAGCAACCAAGGATCACTGGGGGACAGTAGCCTTGGATGGTAGGAAGGCTGAGGGCTAGGCAGGTGTAACAGAACCTCAGCTGGAGACAGCTTGGAAGCATGATTTTCCCAGGCAGGGCTGAGTGAGGACATAAGGAGAAGTATTTGTTTTCACAGAGGTTGTGTTTATCTACCTCTGACCTCAGACTTCAGGGGACTTTGCTTCTGACAGTTTTTACTGGGCCATGTGATATAGTCATATGGGGATAGTGGCTGCAAAGCCTCTTTCTATATATCTCTTCCTCCTTCACTATAAAGGGAGAATCCTACACACCCGTGGGCACAGTGGACAGGATACTCTAGTACATGTGTTGTGTGTACCACAGTTATTTTTATACAGAGAGGATGGAAGAAGATCTCCCACCATGCTTCCAAGATAAGTAACTTATTATGGCAATCAAGGTCTGGTCCAGGGGGAAGAGTTTCCACACACATGCTGGTGATGTTTCTTCCATTTTTTTTTTTTTGTTTTATTTTTTTTCCTTTAAAGTCCATTGATCCTCACAAAAACCCAGGAAATGCAACTAAGGAGAAAACAAATGTCCAACCAAAATCTAGGAACCCAGAGCTATAGAGGAGACATGGCACTAGAGCACTGGGTGTGCACAGGGGCAGGAGGTGATCCCCATGGGGCATGGCTGCCAACCATGGAGACACAAGAAGGAGGGAGTCCAAGGGTGACGGTTATGTTAACCGTTGCACAATGACAGCATTGAGTAGGTTGGCTTCCTTCAGCGTTTGGCTCTCATCGGTCAGCTCTTTGTTCGGAAAGGTGGTCATGAGGACAAAGCTGGTGGCAGCCATGGCTGGCCGGGCGTCCGCGATGAAAAGTCGGATGTCGCTGATCCTGAAGAAGTGAGGAGTGGGTGAGCAGTTCTGACTCTGGTGCCCACAACCTGCCCCTACCCCCAGAAGGATGCACATCAGACGAGCTCTTCCCCTGTTGAAATCTCCATTTTCCTTACTGTGGTTGTAAGGCCTACCTAATTTTGTCTTCTTTCCCTTCATTCTCTTCTCCCTCCTTATTTTCTCATTAGGCCACACTCACTTCCTCATTTGGGTTCCTCTTTCCAGACATACTCTTACCTCCCTTCCATAATCCTCACCATGTCTCTGTCTAGAATGCCTCTTCCTCTGCAGCCTTACCCTGTTCCTGGTCTGTTCCTTGATCTCCCTTTGGTCATACCCATCACATTTGTAAGCACACTATTCTGCAATGACCTGACTACTGCCTCCTCCTAGAGACCACAAATTCCACAGGGGCAGACATATCTTTTTTCCATATCACAAGGGGCACTCACACTGTTACCATTTCTTTAGTGCCAAGAATCTCCTCTCTGGATGTTGCTCATGTCATGTACCTGCTATTCATTGAATGGAGTCACCTGGCAGTACCTGTAGAATCCTTCAACAGAAGTTTCCTTCTACTTGCAAGCTCTGGGACCTATGCCATCTACAATGTGGACCTTGTGCAAGATGCATGCAGCCTGACCCTGAGCAACACGGCCTTCTCAGCCACTCTGTATGGGCTGTGCTCTCCGCACTGAGCAGTAGTCCTGCTGATCAGCAAAGTGAAACTGGAGCTGGTGAGATGGTTCATTCCATCTCACAGAGGACTCTGAGCAAGGCTCACATCGCTGGCTTGATGAATACCTACATGGTGAACCTGGTCAGTATTCAAGGAGTGCAAAACCATTTACTGGCTCCACAGCTGGATCCTGGCTAACCACCATTATTCTACAGAAGTTGTCAGGTATCTTTATTAGTTATAATCCTCCAACATCTCTCCCATTATTCTCTTTTTGTGGTGCTGTAAATCATAGCAGTTCTAATTTGACCTCTTTTAAACCTAGGCTTTGGCAGAAGTCTCCCTCTGAAAAAAAGTCTAGTAGTGTAGAAAACCAAGGACAGAAGGGGACCACAGGAGAAAGGTAAGCAGCCCTGGGCCATAATGACAGAGAGTGAAAACAAGACTCAGGGGCACCAGACTTGCAAACCCTCTATCCCCTGCTCTGGAAGGATGAAGGACTGAAAATGTGCAGATGGTTGGGGAATTGCTAGAAAATCTAGACCAGATGATGCAAGTACCTGTGGCTGTGGTTAAATTTCTGTACCAGTCTCCCACCATCGGCAAGTCGAATTTGGATGTTGGTAGTAGGCTCTGATTCATTGATTAAGACAGATGAGCTGGCTTTGGCTTCATTTTCTGCCTGCTGGGCTGGAGAGCTGGTACTCAATACTTGGGGGGTTGTACTGAGGAGAGAGAACATTAGCGTTGGCAATAGGGAATCCCTTGAGCACACTTGAGCACCTGCTGTGCACCTGGCTCGCATCTGATGTTACTGATGCGGTGGTTAGGTTAGATTGAAACTTTGCCCTTCCAAGACTCACAGGTCCTGAGTTCACTTCAGACCCCAAGTCTGGCTGCTGGCTCTCTCACTCCTCAGGAGTTTTAGGTCGGGGACTTAACCTTCTTCCTCATGTGCTCACTTGAGCAGGGAATGTAAGCGGGAAGCCTGAGGCTGGAGAGACAGGGAACAAGACTGTAGGACCTAATAGCAAGGCTAAGTGTCAAGCTCTGTGAAGTGCTAATGGGAATGCTCCAAGTGTACAGCTGAGAAGCCAGGGCACAACCTGGCAGGCAACTGCGAGTATGCTTCACATTCATGAGTCAACTACAGGTGTGTGTGTGTATGTGTAGGGGAGTCATGGCAAGATTTCCAATAGTCAGGGCTAGGGATTCAGCTCAGTGGTTCTGGCACCTACCTCAAAAGCACAACATCATGAGTCTGATGCTCAGTACCAAAAAAAGAAAAGATTTCCTGCAGGCCAAAGGTAGTGTAGGGACTTAATGAAAAGGACACACAGTCTGTCAGTGGTTGGAGTTCAATCTTAGAAAAATCATGGGCCAAGACTGTGTAGCCTTGCGCAAATCAATCAGGTTCCCTTAGTTTTACCAAGGGTAGTTAACTGGAGGCGGCTCAGCATGCTTTGCTCAGCTTTTGTAAGGATTAAAAGGGAAAATTTCATAAAGTACACAGGTTGGTGGACAAATACAAAGTGCACATAAATTCCCAATCCACAATAAGCTGGAGTCTTCTCTCTTCTCAACTTGCCTCATTCTTATCTTTTCTCTAAGCATATGACCTGTCCTACCTTTATAGAGGGGATGTTGGGAACCACCCTGTTTGGGAATTGCAAGGTCAAAATTAACCAGGACTTCCTGCCTGCAAAGGACTTTGGACTTGACTCTTGTCTTCATCTCTGGTAGCAACAGAGACTCAATGGTCCCACATGCAGTGATGCTTCAGGGCAGAACTGCACTGGATCTCTCCCTTCTCAAGGACTATTGCTGACATCTGCCTTGCCCCGAGGAATTCTCATCTACATAACTTCTCCAGGACTATTGTTGGTGTGGCCCTGCCTTTCCGGGTATTTTGGAATGTAGATAATAAAAGGTGTGGTAGGCTGGGGTCTTACCGCCTAGAGTAGCATGGATCAGACCCAAGCTCAGTTTTCTCTAAGTCTCACTTCTGCCTAATTATTATTTCGCCGTGTGCCAGGAACCCACAGGAGACTAGAACTTAATGCAAAAGTTCTAGTTATGTTCCCTTCCCCTGTTTACTACAAGGGGAGAAGACATTAAGGAGTTTTCTTACTTTTTCTCCAAGCCCCTATTTTTATCAATTTATCTGCCTCATCCTTCTGCTGATTTAAAGGATATTTGTAGCAAAATGCTCTCCGGAAGTGTTTTTCATAGGACCCTACTTCTGTGAGACTCTCTAGAGAGGTTTGAGAAATGCCACTTTTAGCAGCGTCAAAGGGCACCAGACTATTAAAAGTTTCAAGAGATTCTGCAGTCAAGGCAAACTTAGTGAACCACCAAAGGCTGCCCTTTATACTGCTCAACGTCTTGCAGGAAGAGAATTTTACAGATCCTAGTTTGTGAAATTTTATCTAGAATACATAAAAAAGCAAAATAAATATCCTTTTCTGTGAAAGTGAATAATAAGAACTTAGGGAACTAGGAAATGAATTTAGAAAATGCAGGCTACTTTTTTTTTCCCCTTCTTTTTCCCCCAATTTTTTCTTTCCCTTCTTTTATGTATGGGGGCTAGGGGGAGAGTTGAGGGGAGGGCATGGGAATGGGAAAAAATGAGAATAAAGATATGTCATGTACTGGTACAAACCCTTAATGTTGAATGTGATTATGATGTATACATAAAATGTACCAATAAAATCAATAAAAAAATGCTGCCACATTTGTGTGTTATAGAGGAGTTGCTCTGTACATCAGCCGCACAGCATGTACGCAAATGTAGGCTGGCGCACAAGGATAAATTACATGATCACAGCCTCTAGAGTTGTTTGGAAATAGTGGAAAGTTACTAGTTATACGTGTAAATATCTTATAGGTACTACTACTGTTTTGTTCACTAGTTTTATGGGCACTAGGCCAACTCTTCAACTGTACCACAGGCAGCCGATCCCTCCACTGTTTATTACAATTTCAAATATGTATGTTGGTACTCATTGAAGATACTGCCTACTAGAAAGGGATGACTACCATACCTTCAATGAGACCTAAAATGAAGAAGCTGTTATTTTCAAGTAGCTGATGATCTGTTCAGGCAGAATGGGAGAAGAGGGAAAATAGGTGTGACATTTATACTTACTTTGTTCCAGTGCTGTCTAGAAGGGTTTATACACAGCCTCCCTGAATCATGACCACCCTTTCAGATAGGCATTATCTCCATTTCACAGATGAGAAAAGAGATTCTATAGACCAGTTCTAAAAATTTTACTTATGTGCTGGGCATGGTGGCTCATACCTGTAATCCCAGCACTTGGGAAGCAGAGACAGGAGGATTGCTGTGAATTCGAGGCTTGCCTGAGCAACACAGTGAGCTCAGGGCCAGCCTGAACTACAAAGTGAGACACTGACTCAAAAGAAAAAAATTTTTTCACTTATGCAATAAAGTTTTCTTTTTATTTTGCTTTGTTTTTTAGTACCAGGAATTACACTGGGTTTCACATTTGCCAGGCTGGTGCTATGCTACAGAGCTATATCTCTGGTCTCCATATGTATCATTCTATGTACTCTGACCGCCTAGAACTTTGTTGAGCTTTACTTTCTATGGTTTAATTGATGGAACTAATATTTATATTGGAAATACTTTCTCAACCTCCTGCCCTACTCCTAGGGAAATCTAATGTACTCATCAATTAAGGTTCGTGACCCTTGGCATGTTACTAAAGGTCTTGATGTCTCTACTTCCTTCTCTGTAAATTGAGATCCTGTCTCCATCCCCTTCCACCTGGTAGGCAGTCCAGTGTGTGGCACTCATATTACTATGGATAGTAACTGTGTGGGAACTTTTTGATAGCACTGCATGTCACCTGGTCCCAGCTCTATCACTAATTCACGCTGCAGCCTTGAAAACAAGTTCACTTTCTGAGGTCTCAGTATTTTTCTATAAAATGAAGAACTGTTTACAAGGGGGTGCAGAATTGTAATCCTTGCAACCAGTAGGCTGAGGCAAAAGGACAGTGAGTTTGAGGGCTACACAGTGGGCCTGAGTTCTGAATCTTTCCTTAGAACTGGAGTGGAGGTAAAAATTAGATACACTATCATATTTTTGGAGAGCAATCTGATAATATCTTTCCTTTTTTTTTTTTTTAGTTTTTTTGAGACAGGGTCTCGCTTTGTAGTTTAGGCTGGTCCTGAAGTCAGCCTCCAACTCAGCAGTCCTCCTGCCTCTGCCGCCTGAGTGCTGGGATTACAGGTGTGAGCCACCACGCCTGGTAGTGTGGAATATGATACTGACTGCTGGTGGGGCTGAGTCCCCATGCCCAGCACTGTGTACGGTTACAGGGGATCAAACATGGGACTTGTACTTACAAGGTAGGCGCGAAACTGCTGAGCTAAATCCCTGGCCCCGGTAATATCTTATAAATATGATGATCTTCTGAGCCAGCAATTTTACCTAGCCCAACATTACAGGGTACACTGAGATTTATTTACAGAAATATTCACTCCAATGTTCACAGCACTGCCAGCTTGCTTATATATTTCAATAAAGACTGGTAAATTACAGTACATCTATAACAAATAAAATCACATAAGCATAGAAAGCAAGTGCAAAAAAAAATAAATGTAGAAATACATGTACTGATATGAAATGACAGCCATACTTCAATGATTAAGCAAAAAGTAAAGGATAAAACAGCATGTATATTAGTCAGCTTCTTATCATTACAACAAAATACCTGAGCTGCTTATAACAAGCTTATTTGGGCTCCTACTTTTGGAGGTTCCTGGGTCAAATAGGGCAAGTCTACTGTTTTTGTTCCTTGATAGGAGTGCCAGACAGCAATACTGGGGAGTACCTGGCAGAGCAGACCGCTTACCTTATGGCCAGTGAGGAAAAAAGTAAAGAGGAAGGATGCACAATTCCCTTTAATGGTATCTCCTTAGTGACCTAAGGACCTTCTGCTAGGCTCAGGTCCAAGGGTTCTAATAATTCCCAGTGGTGCCAACCTGGGGGCCAAGATTCTTAACAATGGGCCTTTGAAGGACATGTACACAAACCACACCATAGCAGGTCTACAAACACACACACATATGAGACTAGAAGGATATATTCTTCTGACACTAACTAAGTGTTTCTGGGTGTTATATTTACAAAGTTTGTCTACAAAGTTCACTGTAGCTGACAAGGACACTCATTTTGAGTATGGCCATTCTAGGCCAGCCCATAAGTCCCATTTGACAAGTGAAAAGGTGCAAGCAAGCTATCATAGCTATGTTGGTTATGTAGTCACGATCAACTGATCTCCAATGCCGTTAGCTCGGAGGAGGTGTGAATAGTTAACAGGGAGGTACGAGATTCTTTTTTTATTTTTTTGAGACAGGGTCTCGCTTTGTGGTTCAGGCTGGCCCTGAGCTCAGCCTCCAACTCACATCACAGCAATCCTCCTGCCTCTGCCTCCTGAGTGCTGGAGTTACAGGCATAAGTGACCACGCCTGGCACTGTAGTATGTGGTACTGGTTGCTGCTGAGAGTGAGTCTCCACGCCCAGCATGGTATGTGGTTACCGGGGATCGAACCGGGTCCTTGCACTTGCAAGACAGACGCCGGAACCACTGAGCTAACTCCCCGGCCCAAGGTACGAGATTCTTAAAGAGAATCAGCCACAAGAACCAAGGTCCAAGCTGCTGGCAGACCAAGCACTGATCCGTGTAGAGGGTGGTGAGAAGTACAAGGGCCATGGCTAACCTCAGGGAAGGAGGGTGGGAAGAAGCACCCAGTCAGAAAATCTAGGGTCGGGCCAGGGATTTAGCTCAATGGTTCCAGCATCTGCCTGGTAAGCCTGAGGTCTCCCATATCACAATGCTGGGCATGGTGGCTCACACCTAATCCCAGCACTTGAGAGGCACAGGCAGGAGGACTACTATGAATTCAAGGCTAGCCTGGGCTACACAGTGAGTTCAGGACCAGCCTGAATTACAAAGCAAGACCCTGTTTCAAAAAACCTGAACCTAAAACTTTAAAAAAAAAAGAGAGAGAGAAAGACTAGATTTTGCCAGTCTATACATATGAGCCATGTAGTAGACCACACGGCCATGGTCAAAAACAGAGGGGCCTTGAGAGAAGGCACAGTGCCTGAGGATGGCCAAAGGCCTGGTAAAGAACTCTACTCATCTCAGACTATCAATGACTATTAACTAATCAGATCCAGATGGAGTCTGGATACAAGACAAGAATGGCATTGCAGAGAAAAGAGAAGTGAGAAGACAGGACAATGGCAGATAATACAGGCAGAAAAAGCCAAAGGAAGGGGATGTTAACAGGACTAATGAGTAAAGATGGGCACTGTGAACTGCTACAGTGGTGGAATATATGTTTGCATAGAAGAACAGTGTCTTTGGCTCCCAGGATCCTGAAAAATGCTACTAGCTGGCCTGGATGGGTGGGAAATTCTGAGATTCCTTAGCCCTAAGTACCAGTTTACATCTTAAGTCGTCAAAGAAATCACACTTTCTCTGAACACCTTTAATTGAGCCAAAGCTCCAACTGTGTTATTGTTTACCAAGGGCAATACTTTATATGTATTAGTTCCTTTATTCTAACAATCCTGGGAGGTACAAACTCTTATTAGCTCCAATTTATAGGTGAGGAAATTCAGATTATCAAGTTCAAGGTCACACAATTACAAAATGAAGGAGGTTCTTTACCTTGGATCTTTTAATTCTGAAGTTCACATCCTCCATATTCTTCTAGTCATAAAAATAAAATCTGAACTATTTTGTCAATGGGTATCCCTAGTGAGGACACAAGGTCTTGGGCCTGCCTGGTGGGACTGACAGTCTGGGAGTCACTGGTGCTGTTTCTTACCTGCCGAGTTTCTGGCCTTCACCAGTGAAGGCTTTGAAAGCTCCCTTGGGCTTCACAAAGTCCTCATCCCGATGGTCCTCCATATCCAAGTTCACCTGCCCACCGTGCGCTAACCTCCTTAGCTCTGCTGGCACCTCCCTGGGAGGGAAAAGGCAATGTTGGGATTCAGAGCAAGCAGGATATTTGCCAGTGATAGGGTGAGAAAAAGAGACCACTCAGTTCTAATGGTGAAAACTATGAGGAGCAGGCTTCTCCATGGCTACCTGGCTGCCTCTACTTTCTCTCATGCCTGCTCAGTCATGGCAGATATGTATTTCTTATCTATTCACTTCCCTCGACCATGGGTTTAAAGGGGGAAAATGAAAAAGTTTTTGAGTGAAATAAATCGGACTTACAAGTTTAAATACCACAGAGCAGATCTGTCAATCTATATCTCAACTGTATCTCAAGCTAAATCTGCTTCAAAATGTTTATTTCTCAAATAAAATGCTCTGCCTCTCCTTTTCTAACTTGGTATCTCATTCACTAATGTGGAACTCAACAAAGGTTTTTCTGCTCACCCCCTGCGGATAGACTCGAGAAACTGGGCATTGGATGGGTCTTGGTAGCTTCTGAGCTCGCCATTGTCCAGGCTGAATCCACTTTTCCATAGCTTTAGAACGACATGAACCTATGACAACAGGAGGCAAGCAGTTAAAAGAGCAAGAAACCTGGAAAGCACACCAACCTGACCCTTACCTCACCACATACTATACTGAAATCAAACTGTATCAAAGACCTAAACACTGAAATAAAACCTTCTGGAAGATAAAATAGATAAAATACTTGAAATGTAGAAATGGGTTTTCTAAACAAAATATCAATTGCACAAAACATAGCAGCAAGAATCAACAAATGGGATTACGTGAAACTAAAAAGCTTTTGTATAGCAAAAGAGTCAGTCAGTGAAGTGAAGAAACAACCTACAGAATGGGAAAAAAATTTCTGCCAGCCAACCCCCTAGGACTAACACCTAAAAAATTCAAAAAAACTAAAAAACTCATCTAAAGTTAATGACGCAGTCACGATATAGGCAAGAAATGTGAACACTTACTTCACAGAAGAAGAAATACAAATGGTCAATAGATATATTAAAAAAGTGTTCAACATCTATGGCCATTAGAGAAATAATGCAAATAAAAACGACTCTCAGATTCCTTCTGATGCTGATAGAATGGCAAATATGAGGAAATCAAACAATAACAAATGCTGGGTGTGGCTGTGATGAAAAGGAACCTTCCTTCATAGTTGGTACAAACATGGAAATCATGTAATCTGAAAATCATGGAAATCTGAAATTAGAAATTCCATATGACCCAGCTATCTCTTTGCTAGGTATCTTTTCCAAAGAACTTAAGATATACTAAAGCAATACTTGCTTACCAATGTTCAAGCAGCACAGTTCATAACTGTGGAAACAAACTACATATCCATCAACAAATGACTAGATAAAGTGGTATCTATACATAATAGAATACTACTTGAGCTGTAAAGAAGGACAAATTTAAGACATCTGTAAGAAAGGAAGACACAGTATACCTAGCTAAAGAGACCAGTTGCTACAATGGCTGTAGGGAAATAGAATGTTGAGTGAAATAAATCAGACCTACAAGCTTAAATACCGCACAGGTTTTCTTATTTTAGTGAGGCAAAATATAAGCAAAGAAAATGATATAGGTCAGACAGAAATGGACAAAGGAAGTGGCCCAAGAGAAGGAGTGAGAAGAAAGGGAAGGGGAATTACGAATAAAGATACGCTATGTATATAAAACTAAAAGCCCCAATTAATGTAACACTATATGCTATAACATGAGCTAAGACAAATATAAACAAGTATGAAAAAGAGGAGAGGGTGTTGGGAACCACCCTGTTTGGGAATTGCAAGGTCAAAATTAACCAGGACTTCCTGCCTGCAAAGGACTTTGGACTTGACTCTTGTCTTCATCTCTGGTAACAACAGGGACTCAATGGTCCCACATGCTGTGATGCTTCAGGGCAGAACTGCACTGGATCTCTCCCTTCTCAAGGACTATTGCTGACACCTGCCTTGCCCCCCCAAAGAATCCTCATCTGCATAACTTCTCTAGGACTATTGTTGGTGTGGCCCTGCCTTTCTGGGTATTTTGGACTGTAGATAATAAAAGGTGTGGTAGGCTGGGATCCGGAGTCCTTGCTGCCCAGAGTAGCATGGATCAGACCCAAGCTCAGTTTTCTCTAAGTCTCACTTCTGCCTAATTATTAATTATTTCACCGTGTGCCGTGAACTCACAGGAGACTAGAACTTAATGCAAAAGTTCTAGTTACGTTCCTTTCCCCTGTTTACTACAAGAGGGGATCTGGTAGAAAGGAAAGAAGTTAAAAAAAGAAAACAAGTAACCACTCCTAAGATGACTGTAAACTGTGAGTTCCAAATATGCATTTATAAAAAATTTTAAAAAACAAAACTCATACATCCATAGTATGTAAAAAGGTAATGGGTAGATAGATCTTTTTCAGATGGAAAGGGGATCAAGAGATGGAGGGAGGTGAAAATGAATTGAAATGTGTTATATACAAGTACCAACTCCACACAAGGAATGTAATCATTATGTACTACAAACATATACT